>JAQJVL010007808.1:0-22226 GCA_035578905.1 Stictocephala bisonia
TAAAAAAAAAATAATTATTCTTGCATTATAAATGACACGTTCAAATAAAAAGTAACCCTTAAACCTGATACAAGTGGACTTGATTATTTTATTATTACAAAAAATTATTACAAAGTAATAAAATACAGTTTTTTAATGCTATTTAAACAGTTTTCATTATTTTATTCTCAACTTTCGATTGCACAAACGCAGAATAAATTGTTATTTTGGATTGTGAATGTTAGTTGTTATAATATACATTTGAAACAATTTAAATTTATAGTAGATTAGTTAATGTCCAAGCAAAGGACTGGTGGCATTTGAATAAAGATTACCGCAGTAAAAAACTATATAAAAAATGTCCATTCAGTCAACACAAATAAATGTATTTAAATACAATGGTGTACCTTTTTACAAATTCAATTAAGACGAACGTGATCTTAATAAATCAGATGACAACATTATATAAGTGTTTTGATCGAATTGGATATTGACGTGAATTAGATTTGAGCTAAGTTTTATGATAAGTGGATCTGCTTAGATTTATGAGGTGAAGCTGGAGGTAGGCATGGAAGGAAAGGGATGTCAAGGTAAAAATAAGAATGAACGTTGAGTATCAAATAAAATGCGCGTGAAAATAGGATTTAAACATATTTGTTTTAGATCAACCTATGTAATAATGTTTTGATGATTTTATAAAAATACTAAACAATTGCACTTAATTAAAATGTATGGTTTTTCTTTATTGTAGTTTTCATAAAGAAGTTAGTATTTTAATTCTGCACTTTTTATCATAGGGGTTTGCAAATTTATCATACCAAATAGAGAAATAGTGCTAGTAAATTTAAACAAGTCATTTAAATATACCATCTATAAATAATGACAGGTAATTCAAAAATTGTGGCTATAACAACTATCAAAACCCAGAGATAATTATTGAAGCAAAGTTTGTATAAGGTAATAAAGTCTTGATGGTAATTGTAATGGCTGGCGTTTCCCCGCAGATGGCCGACATCGTGGTTTAACTAAACATCTTGAAATACCCAATTTGATAACTTTTACCCTTTAGGACTGCTTAGCTTAAACTGACAATGGATTTCGTAATAGGGAGTCTGAAAATTTTATTTGTAATGTAAAGAAAATAATGTATTGTAATATAAAAGTTAACAAAACTATCAACCGTTTAAAAAATGTACATATTATAATAGTGTAAATAATAATGTATTCCCACCTCAATATGTTGTTATAAAATACACAAGATTACTTTTATAATCTACGCATCTAAACCAAGGAAATAAGTAAATTTTTTTATTTGAAAAATAATAGATCTTGGGGCATTTATTCATTACTGGTTAGTTTAAGAAATCATATTTATTACGAAGAAAAACAGAAGGAAATAGTTAAAAATCCTTGTATGTAAAACTATTATACAGTATTCAATAACATAACTTATAATAACAATTTATTTTAAAGAGTACTAAATATTTACACTAAAAATTTGGAGGTCTATTATATTACTATTCATCTATGTATAATAATACAATTCCAGATGGAATATACTTTTGATTCCATCTGGATATATTTGTAACTGATGTATAATTTTGCTATATTACTGCATTTGTCTTATATATAATTATTCTGTTTATTTAGCATGTACTATATAACTACTTCACTTTCTTTGGTGATTCAAAACGTAAAGGAGTACATTTTAAAGGGAAGACTTAACAACCCTGCAAGATCTCGTAAATACAATTTACAAATTTACTTACTTCTTACTTACTAACGATATAATTTAACATTTCAGTAAACCCTCAATTTGACGGACTCCAATTTAAAGGACTTCGGATATAACAGACAGCTTACAGCTCTTTCCAGTACATGTATTTAAATTGCTAAAACACGAATATTAAATTGCTGTGGGATTTGTTTTAATTTATTAAAAATTTAGTTTTTCTGATGCAACTTCAAATATGCAACACATAGTTATAACAAAACTAAGTATTATTATTATTATTCAGAATATCCTACATATGTATTCATCCTAATGGGTTAATCACTTTGACAAAATATGTACTTGTATGTTTTTAAATTATTTAAATTAACAATGAACGTACAGTGTCACAGTTAGTTTCATAAAGTTGAGACCATCTCAATACAAATTGAGTTGAATTTATCCTCATTTAACGGATAGTTGGCTTTACCGGACTAGAGCTAGCCCCATGTAGTTCGTTAAATCGAAAGTTTATGTATTACAAGTATTTTTTCGTAACTAATCTTGTTTTTATAGACATGGACGTGTAAAGTTTGTAAAACTTTAACGAAAACTAATCTAAGTGTTGATATACTTTTTGATATGTTCAGATCTAATTGGTTTCCTTTTCTTCAAGAAGTTGCTTAATAATTTCACAATCACTTAAGGTTGTTACATTTTTAACCACTAAACCTTATGTAACTCAAGTAAAATTCAATTAATTTTTTTATAATTACAAACATTTAATGCGCCACAAGCTAATATATTATATAAGTATATTTAAATAAATTCGTAGCTTTCTCTACTTCTTACTGAGGTATACAATTATATAGATTGTATGACTAATTTAGACATAAAATACTAATTCATAGGGTACTTATATTGTTCGAAAAATCTCAGAGAAAATCTAACTTTCAAGTGAACTTGAAGTCAAAGGGTCTTTATTTTTTACAAGTTAGGGTTCAAAACTCGCACAACACCTTTCCCATCTCAATTCCAAGTATAAAGTCTGATAGACGCCTTAAACCTCTTCCGGATCATCCCTCTACAATAGGCTCACACTTAGCCTTACGGATCAAAAGGATAAATTCTGTACTCTGGCCCAACTTTCAGCCAACCACATTGTTGGAGGGTTGTTCACTTCATAGAAATCAGTACGCTTGCCACTTATAAATATGAAAACTATATAAGTATTTACCCTACTAGTATTAAAAGTTCATATTCCAATACCTTCGTAGGTGTATAGGAGAGTGGATGGGTGGGTGAATAGCATTGTCCGTGTATGGGAAAGTAGGTGAATTAATAATATTGCACGTGAATGGGAGGGTGGGTGGGTAAATAGCATTGCTCATGTATTGCAGGGTGGATGGGTCAATAGCATTGCACGTGTTTGGGTGGGTGGGTGGGTCAATATCATTGGCTATGCATGGGAGAGTGGATGGGTCAATAGCATTGCAAGGAACCAGAAAAACAATAATCAAGACACCTTCTAACAGAGTTCAGAGACACACATGGGTTTTTGTCACTTACCATTTATTAATTTAAAGTTTTCACATATAATGTTACCCCTATACAATCTTTATATTTAGAGAGCTGAAAGTGATTTTGTTCATAATATGTATATCAAAAACTAACAGGTGAATGTCAAAATAATTAAAAGCTTGCCTAACGAAATGAAAATCGATGCAGTGTCAAAAATATTTAAGAACCGATTAAGATGCATTTGACAGCAATTTACAGCGTGGGAGACCTCCTAGCACACGACTGCGAGATCAATTAATTGGCTAGACTTACACCGTTTACACATGTGGCTGTTCAATGGTACTTTTTAGTTGATGTCCTCTCAATATGTATCATTGTGTGAATAAATTGTAAAGAAATAATGGCTGTCAGCTCCATAGGTTTATTTATAGTATTATTATGACGTTTGGGGTATAGTGTTTTTAATATTGTCCATGCAATATACAATTTATTATTATTATGTCATATAAAATACAGAAAACCTTCGTAGCAACAATAATATAAGTAACAAGTAAAAAAAGAAAAAAAACTGAAAGAAAATATTATATTGGTTAGACCTGAATAATTTTGACGAAAATATTAATTCTATTTGTTTGGACAATAATTGCACATTACCTCGTAAGGAGTTGAATATTATAAAACATTTACAGTTTTCATCATAACTAATACATAATGGTATTTTTAAGAATTTCAGAGCATTTTTACAATACTTGTAAATTCATATTGTGTTTTACTATCAGAATAGAAAAAATCGTGGTTCTAATAAGTTCTCCATTAGTGGTTAGCCTGTGTATTTTAATAATAATAATACAAAATTAATTATATAAATATTCAACAACATAAACTTTATGTTGTTTTAAACCGATTGAATAACATTTTTATGCCTTTGATGGAACAACCAATATGCTAGTAATAAATACTTGGATACAAGAAAACTGTATTTTATATGAGATGAAATTGAAATAGGGTAATAATTTGGTAAAAGCATTCACATATTTTAAGCACTTTCCAATTTAAAAATTAGGTTTCGGGAAGTGTATTGCAATAAATCTTGTGAGATTTTAATAATGTTTAATGCTTATAGACGGTAATTTCTTAGACACTACAGTAAACTTACTAGGTACGAAGAAGTTCACTTTTTTGCAGTTTGGTTGTGAAATAAATCGCATAGATAATTAAAATCAAGTTCTAAGTTTATTCAGCTAAAATGGCATCCAGTACATTTATTAGATAATTCTTATAGTAATATAGTAGTTAATACAGTTAATGATAATTTCGATAAGATAAACTAAAATAAGCAAATCTAAATCATACAATTAACACCAAACTAATCCGAATAGTTATTTATTATTTGTGGTAAAACTATTAAACTGACTAACTGAGGGAAAGAATGATAACTTAACGAGGGACAACTATAAAATACAGTTTCATCAAAAAGTATATATCATGTAAGAAGCGGAGGACAAACCTGTCCTTAGACCAAGTATAAGTTGTTTTGTTTTTGTTGGAATAACAATTAATTAAAACCCAAATAAATCAACCACTTTTCAAAACAAAATCTTCATAAACTACAATCGAAATATTTAAAAATTCCAGCTATTTTTGGTAATTATTACAGATTATTAGGTAATCAAGGTTAGATAAAATACGCTATCTTGGGTAATCTTTCATGTTTTTTTCAGCAACGGAATGGGATGTTGTGAAACGTAAAATAAAACTAATTTAAGACTTGATTAACTTTTAGACGTGTTCAGACACATCCGAGTATGTTGGTTAGCTTCTTATCTCCATGGTAACATCAAGCAAAAAGTGAGTGTTCAATTTATCTCGGTCACTTTTATTTATGAAAATGTCTTAATTACATCATTAGTGTACATTAATCTTCTACATATCAAATTTATAAAAAATATAAATTTAGTGAAGTGAAGATTTTTATTTAAATAATGTAAATTTTAAAAGATTTAAATTCACTTTTTAAAGGGGGTTTTAACGACTAAAGGGAAAAAGTTTAAAACATAAATCAAATACCTCTCTACACATACGTTTTAGAAATATTTTCACACTTATCTGACTTATATCGAATGTCTTGATATTAGTTTTAGATTCAAAATTGAAGATTTGTCTCTATGTCGAAATTTAGGCTCAGTAGCTTTTCAGATGGTTCATAGAACTGATAAACTGGTAATTTGAGGTGACTGAGAGGGTTTTACCTTTTATTCTTAAACAATTGCGTAAAATCGTTCTTTCCTACTTTAAGTATAAAGTCTGATGTGCACTTTATACCATCCCGGATCATCCCTCGACAATAAACTAGGCTCACTCTTAGCTTAATGGATAAAAGAGATAGTACAGTGCTATATACCAGCCCAAACTGCCAGATTGTTGGTGAATTTAGTCTTGTAAACCAGCCCAAACCACCATATTGTTGGTGAATCCAGTCTTACAAACCAGCCCAAACTGCCATATTGTTGGTGAATCCAGTCTTACAAACCAGCCCAAACTGCCATATTGTTGGTGAATCCAGTCTTACAAACCAGCCCAAACTGCCATGTTGTTGGTGAATCCAGTCTTATAAACCAGCCCAAAATGCCATATTGTTGGTGAATCCAGTCTTACAAACCAGCCCAAACTGCCATATTGTTGGTGAATCCAGTCTTACAAACCAGCTCAAACTGCCATATTGTTGGTGAATTCAGTCTTACAAACCAGCCCAAACTGCCATATTGTTGGTGAATCCAGTCTTACAAACCAGCCCAAACTGCCATGTTGTTGGTGAATCCAGTCTTATAAACCAGCCCAAACTGCCATATTGTTGGTGAATCCAGTCTTACAAACCAGCCCAAACTGCCATGTTGTTGGTGAATCCAGTCTTATAAACCAGCCCAAAATGCCATATTGTTGGTGAATCCAGTCTTATAAACCAGCCCAAAATGCCATATTGTTGGTGAATCCAGTCTTACAAACCAGCCCAAACTGCCAAATTGTTGGCGGATTTAGAACGGCCTTTAGTTTTGATAAACGATAGCTTTCGTTATGGTACTTAACCGGTATTATCAGTTTTTGAAGTAATTTAAGAAAATATACTTTATTTATAATAATTATAATAATTTTTACATATTTATAGACCATTATGTTTAGCAATTAATTAATTAATTAGGTTTCCTCAACAGAATGTGGCCTTCAATAATTTAAATGGTTTCAAGAGGATGAAGGATTATTTTATTATTCATACACTTACTGTATATTATGAAGCATTTAGTATAATGTGTGTTTATTTTTTAAATGTATTATAAATAAACAATTATTCTAATTGAGTTTGGCTTTTTATTTTGTTTATAACGAAAAACTTGACAAGGTTATAATTTTATTTTTAAAAGTGCAAATCCCATATTTTACGTCAAAACAGTTCAAATGTTTCACATGAAATTTACTTATAGTTTTACTTTCTGTTAGATTATACAGCCATTTAAGTCACTTTGAACAGAATAAAAAATAAATTACAAAGGAATTTCAATAATATTGTACGTTAAAAGACTGAAGACTCGAGGGGGTGTGGGTGGATCGATTATATGTGAATAATTATTTAGTCATTCACATCCATAGTTTTATACATATTTATATATAATGGTTTTATACTATATTATAATTTACGATGTAAAAACCTTAACAGAAATGACGAACGTGTTAATTTTCTATCTGGTTTAACCTCTTGGTTATTGAGGATCCTTTAACGGGCTCAAACATAGTTCCAACATAAAGATTACATAAAATCACCATGGGCTTTTCACCATTGTACATTGCAATCCTTTTATCTTTAAGCCACTAGAGAAAAACAGGTAAAAAAAGACTAAAGCATGTTCCATGCTAATATTGTTTTGGATCCGTGCAAGTTGTGAGTTCAGTTTACTGGGAGATGAAGGAAACCCAGTGCAAGTTCAAGTCCTTTGAACTTTTTTCTGTGTTAAACGAACTGAATTTAACCTTTTACGTCAGGAATGAAACCGAGCTTAAATGTGTCTGGTAGTTGCTTGCCACGAAAAATGTTGTACTACAGTATATAATCAATGGAACTGAATGGTTTTGTCTGGGAATACTTGTGGTAGCATAAGGCCAATTATATAAGTTAGTTTACACATACAGTTTTGTCAGAAATATAAGTTTTAGTTACTATATGTGAACAAATAATGGCTATACAAGTAAATAATTGAGTATGTTATGAATCGCACCTACATTAATTGAGTATATTATGTGTGTTGTGTCCTGGTCGAAGTTCACGACCCAATTCAATATTGACAACTCAAAATCATGTATCATGTACTCTAGTTGAATCATGACTTTCATAAAATATACACGAAATGGAGTAGAAACTAATTTAAAAGGATTTTATTGTATACCTTAAATCAAGTTGAATACAGCCAATCAAAAAGATATTACAAAAAAAAAAAAAAAAAAACTTTTGGCAGAGAGTTAAAAATAATTTATACTAGAAAACTTTATAATATTAAACTAATATAGTTACAATGAATTGATTATTATGAAATATATTGATTATATATATATATATATTAGGGTAAGTACAGTATTAAAAAATACGCTTTATGTAAATTTGATTGTGTTATCCGTCCGGGAGACTCAACAAAGACTTCAATATACAAACGTCAAAGCGCGTGTTTGGGCTTCGATCTAGTGGTAAAGGAAAGGAAATTGAATTTAGATTGAGAATACGGTAAATATACGGAAAGATTGAAGTCAATAGCACAATATAAATTGAGTATACAATTTTATGAATAAACTGTTTTTAAAAATTACTATAAAAACTTTCAATTTCTAGTTATTTACTTTCTTTAAATGTAGTATAATCAAGGTCACTTAAAACGTAAAATCTTTAAAAAATGCTCCCTCCAAACTAGACACATATTTGTTAATATTAATTACATATCTAGTGAATTTTGATAGATTTTTGTAGTATATTCAAATAACGTTGTGGCAGTAGAATAATAAAGTTTGTAATGAATTACTTGACAGTTAAAGAGTCATTATTAAAGAAATAGATTTAATTTCCAATATGAGTGATTTTTAATCGCCATTATAGTTGTATTATTGATGTGGTATAAGTAGTTTTGTAGCTTACTGTTTGAATAAATCTGTGCTTGATTTTCCCAATGTATCAATATTTAGAGTAGGATAAAAAAAGGTATATATATATATATATATATATATATATATATATATATATATATATATATAGCCTGGCTTATTGGTATGTATTTAAACATTCTTTAAACGAACTTAGTAAATAAAATTTCAAAGTGATACCAATAAACATGAACAGTGGTCGATAATTAAACACATTTTGTGTCAAGACTGTTCTATTTCATAAACTCCAACGGTATTTATGTGGATCATTCTAAACCATTTCCCATGCAACAACTCAAAAGTGCCACAACAAATTAAACGGCTAAGGTTTTACATATATGAACTTTGGTACTCCCAATTAGAGGGGGACTTAAAGTAAACAAAGACTTCATTCATATTAATTTGGATGCATTTTATGATTTTGGCTTCTTTGTTTTAAACACAATTAGATAAGGCAACTATAGTGCTTACAATTATTTATGCTGAAGCTGACTTATAGAGCCAATGATATCCTTCACACTCAATTTAATATTCAAATAGTCGTTTTAAGTGTCCAGGACAAATGAATAATTTTATTCACTTGTATATTATTAAAATAGCCTATGAGGTTATGCACTAGACTGCTTATATTTCTACGATATTTACAAAAAATAACAATGTTTAACCGTAAACCCGAACCTTATAGTTTAGACAATTTAATTAATAACAAAGTCAAACAATCTATTGCATAATATCTATTTCCTAGCCATGCTTGAATAGTCATTACACTTTCCAATATTATAGTGATTCAGTTTCAACATTCAATTCAGTACCACTGTATGTGTATGGGTGGGTGGGTGGGTCAGTACCACTGTATGTGTATGGGTGGGTGGGTGGGTCAGTACCACTGTATGTGTATGGGTGGGTGGGTGGGTCAGTACCACTGTATGTGTATGGGTGGGTGGGTGGGTCAATACAGTGGTACTGACCCACCCACCCACCCATACACATACAGTGGTACTGACCCACCCACCCACCCATACACATACAGTGGTACTGTACCACGTAAACTTTTACAACTTAATTTATTTAGTTGGATATTTTATTACTTTACATTAATATATTTTTATAGGAAGTAGTACCACGTAAACTTTTACAACTTAATTTATTTAGTTGGATATTTTATTACTTTACATTAATATATTTTTATAGGAAGTAGTATAGCTTGATTAATAATAATAAAAATTTATATCAGTAATCTTATAAAACATAGTAATGTAAGGCTTAATGGGCTCAATTGTATATTCGATGAAATTATGACATAAATTCTCAACTCCTTTCAAATATTAAATACATATAATACATTAAAAACTGTATTAAATGAAATAATTTCACTTTATATATTTTTTTAAATTAAAATTGTGAGTGCTGAACTATGAGTATTCAAGATTGAGGTCAAACTCCTGTTACCTTAACCATGCTATTAGTTTTAAGTCATGTACAGGTTGTTACAAAGAAAAAGGTTGAACGGGAAATTGAAGACAGTTGACAAATCAGCTGACTGCCATCACTCACTGCCTGCGATAACAATCAGCTGTTGTCACAGACTGATGTTTCCCTGACAGGCTGTATCACCGATAGCTTGAAAGGTACTCTCAGAGAGTAAAATATTTATTCCTGGAAACATATTTCTCTGCCGGTTAAATTTCTTTTGTTGTAGCTATAAACTCATTGACCTTATTGACAACAAATCACTATATATTCAACCATAATTGCCTTTATGGTTGAATATACAGTGGCAAACATATATTTTAATATAAAGGCAACCATAATTGCCTTTACTGAACCTATTTTTGAGTACATTATCTTTACTTTCCTTTAACTAACATATAATTTTAGCCGTTTAGCCCCTTAATCCAACTTAGGTCATAAATTCAATCACTTATTGATCAAGTGAAGGGTTTTTAGAGTTGAATTGTAAATTATACTGTCTTTCTATGAACTTAACGGATATATAAGTGTTAATGTTAAAAAATGTATAAGTGTAAGATTCAAAAACGTAGTATTAGTGTTACTAGAAGTAGCTTTTTATGAATGTTTTTAAATTAATATAAAATAATGAAACGTACACGAAAGTGACTTTTTTTGAAATTTAAAACAAAGCCAGTATTTAGGTTTATCAGAAAGTCAAACAAAAAAAGTTTATTTCGAAAAAGATATTAATACTTATTATAAATAAATGTATTGGATATAAAGTTAATAACCATTCAATATATGTATTTATAGTAAATAAATAAAATTTTCTAAACATATTGTGTAATTAATTATGTAACAAAATAAGTATCAATGTTTATTCAAGTATTATCGTACTTTATAAACTTTTTTATTTATTGGTTAACTAACTTTTAAAACTATTTAAACACAACTATATATCATATGCACTTACACGGAAACAGTATAATAGTAATTACGGTTCCACACAATCCAGACAGTTCCAGTTTTGATTATTACAAGAGGACCAATAATGTAACTTTTAATTAAAAAGCTCTTATAATTAACACTTTCCTATGAACATATTACACAAGCTTTAGCTTTCCACTGTAGTTGTATGCAATTCATAATCTCTTCGTTTACTAATTTACGTAAGTATTTTTCCATACGAAAAATGTCTAAACAACAGACATGTTTCGCATATCTTTTTCAATTACACCACCAAACATAATAGTCATAAAACATAATAAAACAATCGCGAGGGGCTATTCAATTAGCCATACTTACAATCCAGTATATTGACTTCTTACGATTATTTTAAAATTTATAAAATATCCACTCATTTTCTCAGTGTTTGTACAAGTAAAGGGTGACCCAGTAAAGATTTCATATTTAAATGCCTTGCTCTCTTATCGGTGTTTGATTATAAATCCTGAAATACTCAGTGATGTTATCAGTAATAAATACTATTTTATTTCATGGGCCACTATTCGAAAGATCGAAGAGTGTAAGTGTTAAAACGCATTACAAATACAATAAGTGGTTTGTTATCTTATTTCGTAGGCTTAAGTGGTCTTTGTAATTACTAAACATTAAAGCTTCCAGTAATGATCGCGACAAGATGTTATTTATAGTATTTACTCCACCAAACGTTTCTCCCATGCCTGTGATGTGGCATCCTCAGTGGTATCTCTGAGACTCAATTAACCACCGCAACAGTAGTTCTTAGGCAAACACTGTTTTTTATCGATGTAGCTCATTTAAACTTCAGTGGTTTATAAATCTCGGAGGCTGAAGACTCTAGACCTATTCATGAGAATCCATTGTATCCACTGCGAGAGACATTTTGATGTGGGTTTTGGGCTAATGGTTTCCTTATTCTTTGAACTATAGAATCAAGAAGACTTACATGTGATTAGCGATTCTTTCGTCTTGGAAAGAATTTATGTGATCCCCAATTGAGGACAAATCTTGTATCGGCAAACTGCTACACTGCTGGAGACACAATAGATTTTATTGTAATTGTTTTGTTTAAAAATTGTTGATCAAAATGATTGGCCTGCACAATCATGAGATTTAAAAACCTTTCACTATTTCCTTTGATGTTATTTGAAGTGAAATAAAGCCGTTTTGATGACGACGTTCCACCCTAAGTGTGTAAATGGGATAAGACGTTTTGACAATATAGCTCGTAATCAGAATTCAGGTGAGCACTTTTCATACATACATTTGTATTTGTTAGTTTAGTGTCGAAATACGTTTTTGAGTTCGCTCTGGTCCTCTTCTTTGGACACCCTATACTTCAGCATGAAATGTAATTAGAGAAGTAAAGGAAATAAAGAAATTGATAATTTAAATATGAAATGTATAGACTAAATTCGAAAATTATCCTTTTTGATTCTGCTGCAATAATAAATATTGGAGATTGTGTGAAGTTGGAAATGTTCTGAAGTCACCAAGCAACTACCAGCAGTACTCCGTTATCCAAGTCACGTACTCACTGAAATCGGTATTACTATTTACAGCAGATATGTTCAGAACATATTATAGTTTAAATCTAAAAGTTTACTTTTTGGGATAAAATATGTGAGAATGGGGAAAACAAATATAAGTTAGCTGTGTGTTGAGGAAACAGGTTTGGATGAAGTAAGATGTAAATTTACTACTCAATATACGAAACTGAAACTAACACTTACATGTATCATCCCCCTCTTATAAATATACTGGTAGTTAAACAACAGAGCTAGGTTTCAAGGCAGGTACGTAATTAAGCACATTTAACATTAGTTTATTTTAAATTAATAATATACATATGTTAAAAAGTGTAAAATTAGCTATCTACCTTAAAATGCAGATCGAAGGTAAATAAGTTTCAAGTGTATTTCAAGGAGACGTTTAAAGACAATGAAGGCCATCTGTGGGTAATGTTCGACATTACAATTACCATAAAGACTTGAAGTGTAAGCGCTTGCATTGGCTAATTATCATCTCGGGCTTTTAGCTGTTGCGGCAGTTATGGTTTAGTACACCATATTAGTTAAGACCTACGATCTTTAAAGTTACCGAGGAACAACTCTCTGCCACACTTCAGCTCAGTTCCTCTAAATATAGGTACTGTAATAACCAATAAAGAGAAACAATATTTTGGGAGACTCCTGATAGCCCATTTATAAACTCTAACCATTCTTTAATTATACATAAATTAACAATATTTTTAAAGTTTATAAGTTTATTTTGTAAATAGATATGAAATACGCAAGAATTATTCTTTATTTTCAGCAAAGGATTTAGATTATCCACCAAAATATAAATAAAAAACACCTTTTATGAAATAAATCTAATGAATAGATGAAGTGTTCAGCGTCATTGTTGTATTACATGTTTACAATACTGATAAATTGATTAATTATTAAAGTATGTTAGGTTTGTAAAAAGGTCTCACAATAAGAGATATTTTAAAAGAAAGAACAATTTGGAGATGAATTAAATAAAAAGACAAACACAGTGCCAAAACGAGAGCGTTGAAAGAGATATAATGAATGTAACATTTTATTTCGACTAAGTCTCCATACTCATCGATAAAAATGTTGTTACCTCAGTCAATATAGATTTATTCATGATTTATGCATGCTATTTATTTATATCTAAACCATGTAAATATTATTGTATATTTGACTAAGAAACTGGTTTAGTAATACATCTCAGCCTTATACATATCTGTATCCAGAATTTATGATCATACATGCTTCAAGTTTAAGTTTCCCATTAGGCCTATTATTTTAAAATTTTTCATATTATTACTCGACAAGTTCCTCCTTGGCAGCTTAGTGAGAGCAGAAATTCCATATTTAAAATAATTCTAGGTTTGTTACAAATTGAAGTTGGTCTTAAGAAATTGTTCCAAGTTCAAACTATAAATATGAAAATTATCTGTTTAGCTTCACATTTTGACTTTCTTAGTGGGATATTTATGTGGTTTTAGATTAAAATAAAAAAACAAAAAACCAAGAAGTAAATTAAAAATTAAAACGATGGGCAATAGAATAGTGAGTATTGATTAGGAAATGAGTGATGCTGGAATGCTTTTTATATTTTCAAAACTTTTCCGTTAATTCACTAGGGCCTACCACTTTATAAATATTCTATTGCTCTAAAAACTGTTCCCCAATCATTTTCGAATACGATATTGCTGGCCTTATCTTATCGCTTTCCAAGAACTTACACTCGGGGAACGCATTCCGTGGTAAGTCAATCATTGGATGATTGAACCACTTTGAAATCAACGTTAGTAGCCACCTAATCTAATAGGTTAGGAGCTAACCGTAATTGCGATAAAGAAATAGTGGTAGTGAAGTAATGGAGAAAGTAGTGTTAGTGCATTAACGGAAAAAGTCTACATTTTATTATTTTCTATTTATTTCTTCTCACGACTTAATAATAATGACTTAAATATAGATACGTACCATGTTTATACAAGGTGAAAAAATATGGAAACGCTTTAATAAATTTTGTATCACTTAACTTGTAAAATTAAGATCTTTAACATGATCATGGTTACAAAAAACCTACTTTTTTACGTTATTAGCGACATTTAATCTTTTTTCAAGTGGACGGTCCGCGAGGAGTTGAACGAAAATATTTAATGTAAAAAGTTGAATTTGGTGTCTTACGAAGTCAATTCAATGGAAATGAAGTGCCGCAAACCAACTTCAAAAGGTTCATCCTTTCCAGAGTAGCCATGGTTGTACTTGTTCTACATTTGCCATGGCTACTCGACTATTAATAAATATACATTTCAGAGCTAAGTCAAACTCAGATAGTAATAATGATTACACTCGTTCATCTACGCTCATCACACTCATTCACCCCTCACATTCACCCATATCATTACGATTGGCGTCTTAGAAATGAATATGAATATTTCTTGTCCACTATGTATATACCTCATTTTGGATCCAAACACGGAAAAAGATTTTCCTAGATCAATGTAAAAAATACTTGTTCATGTCACGAAGCTATAACAACCCCAAAATATAACGTTATATATTTACCTGGTTACTTTGGACATTTTCATATTACTTATAAGTGGCCTTGATTGAAATTCACTACCTTTTTTCTGTTGGTGAATTTCAAATGAACAGATAGTAAAAGAGATGAGGAGTTGTGTTGTGGAATTGTGTAAAAAGCTTGGACATGTTCATTGTGGTGACATTTTGAATACGCTTTGATCTCATTTTCAGGTTTAGTAATTGAAACAGAGATAGAAATATTTTACGGATGTCTTGACGAAATGAAACGTTGTTGAGAGCCTAATAAAATAGTAGGTCTAATTTTAAAAGCTAAAACAGCCTTTTCTGCATGGCACGATCTACTTTAGAATCTGCAGAGGCTGTCGGCCAAGATGGTTTGGATCCCATAAGAGCAATGTTATTTGCGAATCCATATTTATTAATATATGGGACCACCAGGTGTGTATGGGGTGTCACACAGCACGTTGGGGTTGCTTTTAATATTTCGAATACATACTTATAGGTTTGAATAATAGATGAAAACAAAAACTTCAAACTAAATTTTGTTTAAATTGTTTGTATATAAAACTAATTAGGATTTATAAATCTATTCCAAAGCGTAAGTTCATTCGTGATCAAATGCAGTTTGTTTGAAAAATAAAAATTCGTTTAAAAATAACTTTTTGATTTGGATACGAGTGATCGTATGTCTGGTTCGAGAATTACATTGTTCTTATGGGATTAAAACCAACATCCTCTGCAGACTCTTAATGTTTTAATTTATTTTTACACGATCTACTTTAGGTTATACATGTAGTATTAATAATTTGTTGTTTTGATCCATTCCTTAAGACTATCATTTTATAGTGACAATAAATTAGTTTTTACTACTGTGGTTTTATCTGATATCATCTCATATCTTATCTACCCTATTAGTAAGTTTATGATACATGAGTATTCATTATTTTCATTAATAATACATGCACAGAATAATACAGGACTTTACAAAATAATCGTTTCAATGGTTTTAGAATGGCAATATAATTTCTTCGGAACTTTATTTTTACTCTTATTTGTGTAACTAAACATTTAAAATTTAAGTAATTTGTGTATATGTATATTTTAGCTAAACTGTATTGCTTCAGGGTAGTTTTAATCAACTAATGTGACATCAAAAGGTGAATAGCATTTATGCAGGTCATATCATATTAAGGATGGTAGAATTGTGAAGCACTCAACTCCAACACCTGATTCTATTTTCTCAATACCATCTCTAAAACAAACAAATAATCTAAATTAACAATTAGGTGACCAAAGCACAATTACCTATTGAGGGATTCTTAGAAGACGCGTTTCTTAAAAAAGCTAAACGATCTCTTTAATATTTAACTACATAATCTGCCTAAGCTAATACCAAACAATTGAAGCAATGCGATTCTCAGATATGTATTTATAAATAATAGATATAATAGTGTTAGACTTGAATAAGAATATCACTACGCCGTTAGCAAGTTGAATACCTATATATATATATTTGTTTATATTAAAAGATTGTAATATTTCAATATTCGTGTTTTATATTAAAAGATAAACTGTCTCATTATGTAATTTTTAAGTATACTAGTTAAATTGCTGTACTTATATGTAATGAAATAATAAAATTGTACTAGGGTATGTTTTAAAATTAAACTTTAGAATAAACTATGTATGGATGAGTAAAAGGATGAAACACACAACCATTTTATGTGCATCTACGTTATTTGAAAGTTTGTGATATTTTAGTTTTAACTTAAGAACATTAAGAATCCATTCATGGATCAGCGCCTCAACTGGTAAAATTGAGTTAATATTTTAAAATACAATATGGAGCGATCAAATATCGTTATTTTACTGAGGAGTATTTTCGTAGTACTAGAAGCTTTAGTTGTGAAAACCCGTTCTTCAGTTCGTTTACCCCTTTAACAACTTTATGACTTGAAACTTGCTCTACGTTTCTGTTTGTCTGAGATACTTCGTTAACCACCGGAGTTAAACGACTTGCTACTGACACGTAAACAAAATTTACTCTTTACGGTAGGCAACTTACAACCATAAATTGGACTGAAATGTCTTTAAATGTATGATTTTTCATTTCACTATCGCCAAGGTCTTGTCAAAGAAAGTATCGCGCTCTTCGTGATTTAACGAATTTAAATTTTGTAATGAGTCTTATGCCTTCATAGACGGAAGGGCTATCGTAAAATAGATCATTTTGTTATATACTTTTCTACAAAACTTTACAGGTTCCGACAATATATTATAAATCACAAATTCCTATGAATATCCATCAAGCATCAGATAGTATGGTTTCACCAGGATTGAGGACCAAATCAGAAGAAGTAGAATTGGTGACTGAATTAATGAAACTAGAGCTATAGAAGTTTTTCTAAACTGCTATGTATAATTAAAAAAGACAAACATATGTATAAATGTTGTATATACATTTGAAAACTTAAAATGTTATATTTCTGTCAAACCTTAATAATATTATTAGGAAATTATAGCCCCTTATTTTAGCAAAATGTTGACATTCCACTCACCCACATGATAAATGGGTGATACGTTTACTACAATGATGAATTGTGATATCAAAGTTTTGTTGTACAGCGTAAATTTGAGTTTACAATATTTTGAGGTATGTTCCGACTGTTTGTTTTGTACAGTCAAGAGAATATCTGTTAAGCAACAAATAGTACAGTTTGACCAGGGTTTTGAGGACAAAATTAGACGAAGTAGAACTGGTCATTCTTCATCCTGTATTCATTTTAATTTCCCCCCTTTAAATTATATTTATTATTGTGCTTTATGATTTCACATGGTATGTTCATAAAACGACAAACATTATCACATTGTTACAGTCAAGTTGTAGCTTTTGAAAAAGGAAAAAATCCTTTTAAACAATTGTTTTTCTTTAAATGATTATTGTAAATGACTTTGTTACGTATCAAAAGTACTTAATTTTAATTTATTTGTAATGAGCTCCTAAATATATCGTATAATTTAAATAATTTATAGTTGATTATGTTAAAATATATCAAGTATGCTCAAAAACGTTGACATCATACATTTTATTATTACAAAAAATCTTGAAGTAGTTTATATTTAAATATTAATACTTTCCCTTACCAATAAACTTATTGAAATATTTTTCCATTAGAATATTTTAGTTTGATATCAGTTATTATGTTGACTGTGCATTGTTTATGTACCTATTAAAGTGTAAACACTTTTGAATTTGTAAAGCCTTGGAAGTTAGTTTTACTTCGTTAGTAAATATTAAAATTACAAGTTTCTATTAAAAATGATAATTATTTTAAACTTATAAAATTCATGGTTTTACGATACACGTTGAGATTTATTAACATTCAAAAGCATACTAAAATGGTGTCTTAGTACTTGATATATTCAGGGGCTCATTTTATTATTTAAACTACTTTGTACAATGACTGTTTCTCGTACGTGTAAAAATATAGCTAGAATAAATTCACAACTACTTTATGTAAAGAAGACCGAAAAAATTTACTATATACAGTAACTAATAAATATTTATTATATCAGCCAAAAAACCATATTTTATATTGTTTTATTTGATATTAATGTTTTGTATGATTTTGGTAATTTTTAAGTATCTCTAAACGTAATTATTTTACAGTTAAAGTAAAAAGCTTTAACAATTCATCATGGCTTTAAATAGGTCTTTAATTTTTCTTGCAGAAAGGTAAAAAGCATTCTTTACAAGGAAATGTAATAGGGTAAATCCGGGAGAGTCGCCGCATACGGGATAGATTGCGCACCCCCTCTAGTTTTTGTGTCTGCCGTTAGAGTGTGCGCAGATGAGCACTGCAGTTGCTCAGTGGACGCTGCTTTACTGTACAAGTGGTTTTGTTTCGATCGCTCAAGTTTTACGCCAGTTTTAAAGGAATTATTCAGGTAAGACCCAGATTTCTTCACCGAATGTTTTTCAGCATGATGTTAAATTAGTAATCTATGCCTAACTGCATAGTTTTTCTTACTGTATAAGGCATTGCAGCAACAGTTTGTTGTGTTAGGAGTGTACCAGTCTCTTTACGACCATCTTGGTCGACAAGACCATACCGTTGTAGGGTGCAGCATCTCTCCCGTACAAATGGGATAGATGCCGCAGTCAAATCTGGTATACATGCCGCATTTTTCCCTTAAGGGATATTTGCCGCACCATTCATATAACAGTTTTAACTTATTAAAAATCTTTTTAATACATTATTTTATTGCTTTTAAATACCCATTTATGTTCCATAAAAGAATATTGTGATAACTTTTAGGTCTTTGGAACATAATACAAACGTTATAGGTATTATTTTTATTATTATTTTTATTATAGTATTATTTATATTATTATTATATTATTATTTATATTTTCCTATATTTTCCTATACTTGAACCCTTTTATGGTAACAAATGTATAGCGTATGAATAAAAACTGTGAATTATTTTAATATTTAATTTTAATTATTTTTTAATTCAATTTTAATATGATTCATTGCAGGCTTCGTACTATGCCAACTTTCTACAAGAGAAAACCGGGGACCAAACCTCGTGGTCTTTGGGATCCGGAGAGATTGAAGGAAGCTATAACAAGGATTCAAGCAGGAGAAATATCTTTTCGAGAAGCGGAAAGATACTACGGGGTACCCGCTAGAACCTTGAAAAGAAGGATGGATTCGGGTAACACTAATGCTGCTGGCCATGGCCCTACAGGTAGGCCATTTTTACTTTTATATTAGCCTATTTTTGGATGGTACTATTAGCTAAATTAATAAGATGTCAAGTTTTACATAGCCTATCTCAAGGTGTAAATTTCCATTGAACACATGTAGACCTACGATAAACCACACTAAATCATGTTGTGGAATTTCAGGTAGCCTTGGACGTGAAAATGAAGAAAGGCTTGTGAAACACATAAAAAAACTTGGTGATGCTGGTTTTTGTCCTGATCAAAAAGCTGTAAGGAAAATGGCATATGAATTTGCAGTTTCCCTGGGTATTAGACATAAATTCAACAATGAAATGAAGATTGCTGGATATGATTGGCTTTGGAGTTTTATGCGTCGAAACCCACAACTATCAATAAGAAAAGCAGAAGGGTTATCAATAGCCAGAGGAAGAGGACTTAGTAGGGAGGCGGCAGACACCTTTTACAATCTCCTACAGAGAGAAATCGAACTGTATGAACTCCAAGACAAGCCTCAGAGTATTTTCAACGTAGATGAAAGTGGGATCCAACTCATTAATAAAGTTGGAAAGGTTGTGGCTAAAAAGGGAGCAAAGGTAGTCAATAAAATTACTACAGGAGAAAAAGGTGAGACGGTGAGTTTAGTGGCTTGTTGTTCAGCTAAAGGCAGGTTTCTTCCTCCAGCGTTAATCTACAAGGGGAAAAATCTAAAACCTGAATTCCAAGATGGGCTTCCTGCAGGATCTAAAGTATTTATGAACCAAAAATCAGCGTACATCAATAGTGAGATATTTAATAAATGGTTTGAAGAAGTGTTCCTGCCCCGAAAGGCACCGGGAAGAAACATCTTGATTCTAGATGGACACTGCTCCCACGTTTCTTCTATCACGCTCCTTGAACTTGCTGAAGCTCAAGAAGTAACTTTGCTCTGCCTACCGCCCCACACGACACATGCTTTACAACCACTAGACAAGGCTTTTTTCGGGCCATTGAAGAGTTATTTTAAAACTGCTAGCAATACCTGGGTTGAACAACATGTTGGCCGTTCACTAACAAGGTATCAGGTAGGCCCTTTGATATGTGAAGCATGGGAAAAGGCAGCATCAGTAGGAAACGGCACAAGTGGTTTTAGAGCTACTGGCATCTTTCCTCTCAACAAAAATATTCTTCCAGACTACCTATTTGCAATTTCAGATAACATGGTGCCTGATTCTGAAGACAGGTCTACTCAAGCTCAATTAAAAAACGGACCAAATGTTTCAAATTCTTTGAACAATGGACCAAAACCTGGATGTAGCAAAGACATCCAACCTAATCGTACACAGACTAGTTGTGGCCAAGACAGCCAATCCATTAGTTGGCATGACAAGATTGAATCCAAATCCGAAGGAACACCTTCAAAGTTTCTGGTCAAAATTTCACCAATTCCAAGACTTAATGATCCAGCAAAGACAACAAAGAGAACAAAGAAGGGAGCAGTGGTGCTTACTTCAAAGGAAAACCAGGAATGTCTGAAAAAGAGGATGAATCAAAAGACAGAAAAAGAGGCTAAACAAGCAACAAAGAGAAAGTTATATACTGATCCCGAGAATCCCAGTGCCTTGGATAGCAAAGCTAAAATATTAAAAAAGTCATCCCTGGAAACATGCAAAGAATGCGATGAACTTTATGAAGAGACCAAAAAGAAGTGTGACTGGCTATGTTGTGCATCGTGCAAGTTTTGGCTGCACGAGGATTGTACCATTTTTGATATTTTTTGTGTAGATTGTGGGAGGGAAAACAAAAAGAAAGCTAAACAACTTTGAATACTAATATATGATTTGAACACAGGCCTATGTTGTTCAACATAAATTAAAAGTATGTATAATTTGAACACATTAACTCTAGAAACTATTGAAAAGCAATAAAAATACATTAATTAACAATGTTGTCTTTTTAGTTTCACCCTACATTATGATTTTCAGCACGCGGCATATCAGCCGTAGGTGTGCGGCATGTCTACCGGGGTATAGGGTATATACGCCGCATTGCAATAGTTTTTTAGATGTTAAAATATGTGTTCAAGGTTTGTATTTAAAAATCTTTTTTAAATATTATATTATAATAAACTAGTTTGTTTATGTATTTAAACAAATATTAGTACAAAAAGTGCATAGATGGGCTGTATATTTAATAAATTGAAAATGTGCGGCGTCTCTCCCGGGTTTACCCTAATCAAAGATAAATCTCACAAAATAGTTGAATTTATTAAAATACTTTATACATATTTCTACATTAAAACGTATTTCTTTGAGGTGGGTCCTGTGGGCAGTTAGGTTTGTCATTAACCTGGCCCAAAATGCAAAGTCACCATGTTTTTCTGTCCAAATGTGCCTTTTACTCTGATAACAAGATATGAAAGTTTGTCATATGATCAGATCAGAAAGATAATTTTATAGTATTGTATGGCTTGAAGGTTGTACACAGTTTCTTTGTACAGCCGAAGGGAAAATATCGTTTCTTCGATAAGGAGAGGAATAGAGTTTTTAATCTCGTATAGTTGAACGAAAGTACTGTTTTTAAGTCCAAAACATTAAATTTGTCTTACACATTCGAAAATTATAAAATACTA
>JAQJVL010007809.1:0-22224 GCA_035578905.1 Stictocephala bisonia
GTAGGCTACACTAATACCCTATCCGTACACATGTTGTTTGCTGAAATCGGATAAAAAATAAATGTTTTGGGTAGTACCTACATAAGTATAAATTTCACTATTTCTGATTATTTTAGATACGGTACTAAAAACCACTATTACACATTGTATTATGACTACACTAAACACAACACATCATTTTATCTATTCATATAGTAATTTATAACACTTACAGAGAATAAAACACTCACAAAGAAAATCAGACGCGCAACAAGTAAAAATGCCAATGCCTACTCTGGCCGTAGCGTTAACACGCTCTGCTTCTTCCAGTAAAGAGAAAACTTGTCACGTGACCATTGCTAACCTACTTCACGAAATTTGCTCAAAGCGGCACTTATTAGCTAAACTTAAATCAACAGCATAAATTATGCCGTACCTCGCTTTTGGGAAATCATGTAAACAAGGGTATACAAAAACATTTTCTGTAAAATACTCAACACAACTAAAAGAATAAAATTTATTTTGCACGTTCTAATTTCCTATGTTTATAAATTGGCATACAAAAATTATCAATTTCTGATATGTATAGAACAGAACATTCTGCGTCGATTGGTACCAACTTTGTAGTGATTGCTTGATTATGAACATATGTTTTATTGATTTTAATGCAACAGCATAAATTATGCCGTTCCTCGCTTTTAGAAGGGGTTTTGTAAACAGCATAAATTGTGTCGTTCCTCACAATTTAGGGTTAATAGGTAGTTGGTGTATATAATGATCACGTAATGGCCGCTAATCACGATTCGCCCTCGAAAGTAGTTTTTCTTTAATATGTCTAGAAATAATTGGTATAGACCAAAATAGGTTTAAAATTTGTATTAAGCACAACAAAAAACCATCAATATAAAAAAAGATGATTAAAATACCATTTAAATTAATGGAAATACATCAACATACTAGGAGTTGTGAAATTGGTTTTTCAAACTTTTCGGTACGTGATTTCCATGGAATAAAAAGCATATAGGCCTATCTTGTGAAAATACTGTACAACCAATTTTGTTTGGTGCCAAGAAACTGCATAAATACCCATTTTATTATGTGGAAGTAAAAAAAAGTAAAAAAAATTTAAAATTACAAATCTTTGAAAATGTTTTTTTGCGATTTATCTCCACTGTTTTTCATAATTTGTTCATACATTTTTCTAATTTGATGTAGTTTTTCGTGCTGAACAAGAATTTAAAAAGTATTATGGTCTACATCAATTATTTCTTGAGATATTGTGCAAAAATTACATTCGTGGTAAATCACCTATGGTATAAAGGTGAATTTATTTTAGTTAGCCTAGTGTTTAGTTATTTGTTAAGCTCTTATAATGTGTTATAATGAGTGTCATAATGTTTTTTCATACATACATACAGTATAAGAAAAATAATGTATATGTTGGGTTTATGGTCATCCATTAACTAAGTGTCTTGGATAAACATTACCTTAGAGTATAGCATATGCTAGTGATACTCTCTAATTTTGATCTCTGTGTTAATTCTGATTCTGTGTATATTTGTCTATTTATGTATATGTCTATTTGTAGAGTTTATTAGCTCAGAATAATAAGAGGGTGTTTTTTCCTACATATCTGGATATATATATATCCAGATACACAATATATATATTGTGCTAAAGTGTCTAGAACTCAGGCTTGAGTTGTCAGGGATAATTTAACTCTCATTAGCTAGTTGTCATTTTGCATGTTCAATTTCTGGTCTGGCTTGTTCTCTCCTTGTTAAATAATTTACTAATTCTATTCTATTAACTTGTTTTAGATATATTTTATATATTATATCATTTAAGTTACTTTATATTAATATATACTCCAGTCTACATATTAGGATAGTTTTAAGCAGGATCTGTTTGCATTAATTCATTTGTAAAATGGTATTGACTGTTGGAATTTAATTAAAAAATTAAGATAAGTTAGGTTATGTTTGGTTAGGTCAGTAAAAAGTGCATTTTTTGGGCTGAAAGAAATAATTTTACTGAATGAATAACCAAATATATATTCGTGTTCAGCTTAAAAAACATGTTAAATGAAAAAAATTGTTGAAAAATAACTATTTTTAAAAGTTGGTTTTTTAACATCATATGAAAAACCAGTTTTTTGATTTTTGGTAAAAATGAGTTTTCTGCGGTTGGAATCAACCTACTCAAGAGATTGAAACTTGTAACTCACCACTTTATCAACAAGAAATCATATTTTCGAGATGGCAAGAAAGTGCATCATTATGATTTAACCCTTTGACCTCCAAGTAATACTAATGTTGTGTCCCAGAACCACCGGGCCCAGTTGCGCTAGCGCTACCACCAGGCACCGAGTCGACTAGGCGATGTGTTACCCAAAACCGGCAAACCATTTTCAGCCGATTTTGCATTAGTGCAAATAAATATTTGCAAATTCACTAATTTTAAAGATAGGATAATGTTTTTGGTATCATTATTTGTGTAAAGATATTCTATTCTCTACAGATATATGAAAGTCGTACATGTTTTTAATTTAATTTAGAATCGAAATTTAAAAGTAACTAACTTTATTAAGTTAAAATTTTATAAATTTTATTTTTAATAACATTATTAATACTTAAAAAAACACACACACACAAAACTCTTCCTTTTTATTGTAAAGCAACTAATTAAGAACGTTTCCTGTGAATTTGAGCGAGAAATACTCATAAATAACACTTGTTTTTTTTAATTTTAAGGAAGTTTGTATATTATGCAAAAATCTATATAATGTTTACTTATGTTGCCTACTTCCATTATTTTTCAACATATTGTAATGTATTATTAAAGAAGTGCTTGAAATGTAATAAAAAAAGCTAATGTAACACAAATTATGAACGTAAATGCCGCCAAATGTTCGCTGGTTTCATTCACTAGCTCTTTCCAAATATCTGTTAAGTGTTTGATTATGTGCTAAATGAAACTGTTCTATCTTGCAGTACAACTGTCCGTGATCTTGGTGTTGTCTTCTCGGCTGATCTCACCCTTGACAATCATATTGACTTTATCTGTAGCAAATCCTTGGTAATGCTCAGCTTCATACTTAGAGCATCGAGGTGTGGTCTTGGTATTAAGGCGCTAAATATTCTCTACAAGTCTTGTGCCGTAGCACAGAGTCGAGTCATTTCGAATAGCCGCCTTACTCGTTGTTTGTTTTAGTTTGTGTGTCTGTTTTACTTTTCATTGTTCCTTGTTTCTTTGTTGGTTCTGTCTTGTTAGCAGTCATTGGACTGCTGCTGTTAGTCTTCGTCTGCATGGTTAGCTAGTTCTTTGGCGTTTGGCTCTAGGGTCCGGGAGGGATGATGGATCGTCACCTGCATTGCCTTCCACCTTGATGTCGTCTGGGGAAGCAACTGAGGACCCACAGGCTGGGTCGACCTTTTGGCCATCTTTTCGGCCTAGAGGGAGCTGCCACATTCATTCCACCCTTCCTTGCTGTGGTTTTCACAGTTTCCCCAGGCAGAAGTCTCCAGCATGCAGGTGACAACGTTTCATATTTTATTTTGTTCTCATACCTCCCGGCCACCTAGAAAAAAAAAAAAAAACTATTGTGCTGTGCTGTTGAATTTATGTTTTTTTTTTTTTTTTTTTTTTTTTGCGGGACTTTGAATTGGACTTTTGTTTTAAGGGAGGAGTTTTCTGGGTTTCATAGGAGAGACCAGTTAGATTTTATTTTATATTGTTAAAATTTAATTTTTGTTTGCTGTGATAGAGTTTTGTTGTTAACAGGGTTCTCGGGGGCTTGTTATAATTTAGTTTTCCCATTAGGAGCCATCCAGTTTCGCCCGCTGAATTCAGTGTAATTATTAATTGAAATATTTTGTATAATTTTGTTGTAACTTTTCCAAACTGGCCTAACCTCGAAATAACTTTTGTACTCCCGAGGCCCCGAATAGTAATGGTGCCTTCGATTATTTTGTTTGTTATATTTATTGATCATT
The DNA here is from genome assembly GCA_035578905.1 of Stictocephala bisonia. Lineage (NCBI taxonomy): Eukaryota > Metazoa > Arthropoda > Insecta > Hemiptera > Membracidae > Stictocephala > Stictocephala bisonia. The sequence continues at coordinate 3,975 of JAQJVL010007809.1, forward strand.
TTGGGTACGTTTATTTATTTATAGTTATTGTTAATTATTGTTTTCCCTTGCCTGTTTATTATTTGTGCTACCGGTATTCATTCACTTGTATGTATTTTATTCACTTGCATTGTGTTCATTATGTTCCTAATTGTTCATGTATCTGTTAGTTGTTATAATGTAATTTATATATTGTTATTCTTTTTTATAGTTTATGTATTTATTGAAAATGTTCATAAAAACAAAAAAATAGATATATTTATATATATTTTGGGATAGGCCTCTACTTTTGTTCCGTTGAACTGGCAACAGCCCATTTTTCTATTTTCAGTGTTTTTTTTTAATTTTCAAACATTTAAATTCTTTAATTAAACAGCATTTTGGACGTAACTTGTGTTTTTTGTGTTCTTTGTCCTCCTGAGTCCGGTGCTATCGCACCCACCTTCAGTGGGCCTAGCTATTGTTTGTACGAGGGTGGGTGCAGTCTTTGGTGAGGAGCATACTTGACTACTGCTCTATCATCTGATGCCCTTATCAGCTCAATCACATAGAACGTCTTGTTGGTTCCACACTGGGTTATAATTATGCCGATATATCCATTGATACTGTTGAAGCTTCTCTTGGAATTCTTCCTCTCTCCACTAGAAGGCAACAAGCTGATGCTCTTTTCCTCTGAGGAGTTCTTCGTGGCATGGTGGATTGTCCTGATCTTCTCTGTCACATTGAGTTACGTGCTTCAAGATTGACCCGCTCATCCAACATGTATTTTTGTCGGTCACACTCCACCAACTATGTCATGCACAGTCCTCTCGAGGTTACATCGTCTGGGCAACAAGCTGTGTCGCCAGTTCCATTTCTTTGATGACGGTCAGTCTGTCCTCAGAAGAATCTTCCAGGGATGAGTCCTCCGGTGAAGGTGTTGGGGCTGTGTACTTGTGATTGAAGCGTCTATTGTGAGGCTTATTAAATAGAGCAATGTATATATTCTAATTATGATAGTAACTATTCAAAATTAATCATGTATATTGCTTGTTATTTTGGTTAGTTAAAAATTGTTGTTGTTATTGATCTTTACTATTAGTTTATGTCATGTTTGTTGTTGTCCTTATTATTGTTAACAATCATTAATTTTAATTGTATTAAATATATTTTGAATTACTATTTCTATTATATTTCGGCTTTACAATCTGAAGGTATTTTCAAACAACATGAACAGTTTTTAAAATAAAAAAGGAATTAATTAGTAGATCATATGTTTCTTGAAATATTTAACAGATGATTTGGTCAATAAGAATAGTTGAATATACACTATTTAAATGTTGATAAAAATTGTTTAGTCACTTATTAATTTTGAATGTTATTTGATATTTCTGATTTAATAATAGGCAGGTATATTGGGTATAAGGTGGCACTCAGTTGCGAAATACTGCTTTCTACAGCCATACATGCTGCTTCTTTTATTGTTTTTTTGTGTTACTGTTCACTTACTTTCTTTATATACTATAATTGCTGCTATTCAAGAATTGATATTTCTATTACTGTTTCTGATCATAGTGCTAGTCTTACACTTAATGATTATGATAATATCTATTCACTTTGTCTGCCATTATTGTATTGTATATTTTTGTAAAATGGAGTTTTCTGTAAATAAATAAATTTACTATAACATCACTTACAATTAAGTTATTTATCTCAAAATATATGTACAGTTTTACACCAACAATCCAAATATTCCCAGGAGTGAGTTTCACCACAAAAATATTTAAAAAATTAACTGAAACACTAAAAAGTTTTAAAGTTTATTCAACACAATTTTATTTCCACAATGTACAACATATTGACTGTATGTTTATATTTTGCACAAACCATCTGAAAATCCACATACATGTACATCAATGTCAATAGTTTTAGTTATCGTATGTTAGTTTACTAAATTAAATAAACATTTTTGAGGCTATTGTGTTAAATAGTATCCATTCCCCTCTTTCAAAATATGCCATTTATTTATTTATTCCTATAAATAACGAAACTGGCAAAATTACTAAAAGCCGATTAGTTCGGCTTGCAATAGTTTTGGTCCAACAGTGCGTGGCGCTGAGATCGGCCCTCGGTGTTTCTGGTTACGAAGTGGTGAGCCGATGTAGTCGTCCTCTGGTGGTTTTGGATACTAACTACAAAGGATACCCCTTGGTTGTCAAAGGATTAAATACATTTGATTTTTGTGCATCCATTTAATGCATAGACCTAGTTCTTAATTATTTCTGTTCATTTGAGTTTTCCACATTTGTACCAGTTGCAAAGAAGGGTTGATTAGAAGGTATTTCTAATTTTTGATTTGACCTTTTATATTTGTTAAAAATTTTAGCTGTTTATACTGTCTAAATTTTTAAAGAGTTAACCTGTTAATAAATAAATTAGGATATGTTATTTTGCAGCAGCAACATATAATGAATAACTTAAAAATGCTGCAATGCTATGTAGTTAGTTACAAGTATCTTCCTTTGTTCAAGCGGGTAGATGTTATGACCACAGTGTTGAGATGTTTGTTTCACTTGATATTTAAGTAAGTTCTGTGCAAATGAAACAAAGCAGCTTAATTAGAAGTTCTCAATCGTGGCCTATTTCAAAACTAGAACTTTATCGTTTTGTTTGGCAATCAATAAATCATCACAACATCATCTTGGTAGATGTTTTTATGTTATTTTGATGCATACCTTGCTCATAAGTTTGTGATAAAGAGGTGTGAATAATGGATTGTAACAAGTTTTAGATATATTTGGGCACCAATCTCATTCGTTTTGAAGTTGCTCTGGTTTGAGGATGGTGAATGTGGTTTTGCCAAAATCGACTATCAAAATATTTGTAATTTTGTATTCATATTGTAATAAGGTTAGCTTTTTACCTTAGGGAAAGTGTTTGAATTATTTAGATTTTGTTAAAGACAGGAAAGTAAGGAGGCTTGTCTTATTATAATTTCCTTTGGTATGTCCTTTGAAAATTCACACATAAAAAGGGTAAAAATAAAAAATAAAAAACACATGGACTTATTTTACTTAAGGTCAATGGCTTTATCTTCGGTTCATCACAGGAGAGGGTTAATGGAACACTCAAGGGAATTACCGAAGGAATTTTTAAAAGGTAAGCATTTTCTTCTCGAAAAAAATTGTGTGACAGACAATCACTTGCCATAAAACAAATCTTTTTTTAACATTTAACTGGAATTATTTCTTGGTTAAATCATGTATAATAAGTGTTTATAGGCTTAAAGGTTAATTCACTTATTTGTTGTAGGTGACTGCTGAGTTTAATCCAGGCTGCAACATTCCTGAATGTAAGAACGTCATATTGGTTCATGTGAAAGCTGAAGGGAAAAATGACACTCTCCATCACCTCTGGGATTTCACTGGCAAACCATCTCTTCTCTTAGCACTAACAGACAGAAACGCATCAATTTCAATCCAGTGGACACCTTTCTCCTTAGGAAATGAAGGGGCAGTTTCCTTTGATGTGCCTCCGAAATATGTGTACAGTGTGGTTATTGATAAGGTAAGGCTGATGTCCACTGGACTCTAACTTAAGATAACCATGTTAGTGTGATAAGAAGATACTTCCTGTTATTTTGAAAATGTTAAGATTAAACATTAATAGTTGATAACTTTTAGCCTACTACAATTTACTTTAGAAGTGGAATTTATTTTTATAATTCGAACACTAAGTCTAAACAGGACAATTTTAATACGTACATAGGCTAAATTATAAACAAAAATTTTAAATTGCTCTAAAACGTTCATTGGGTGAAAGCTGTCATGAACTGTTTTTACTGACAAGAGACTAGAATATATGAAGACGATAATTAAGACATTATTTAATTAACAAACATCACAATTTTGTAACTATGTCAAGGTGTATTATAGTTAGCTACCGGTGTAAAAAAAATTGAAAATATATTGTATAAATGGGTAGATGTTAGATATAATATAGATTATTATTAGACTGGAGTGTCCTAAAACAAAATATATCCTTACTCAGATTTTCTATTTTGGAAACCATCAACTAAAGCCAATGTATGGCACCAAACCTAATTAGAAATTTGTAAAATTATTTCTTGTGGGTGGGTGTATAGGTGTTGGTTAGATGTAATATTTAACCAAACATAATGTTTGTGTGGCGAAAATAGGACTATTTAGTCCTATCTTCCACTTAACCACACTTGATGGTACATTCAAAAATTCATCTAAAAACTTCTTTATTCATACAATTTTCAAAATTATACAGATACAATTTTACAAATAAAGAATGGCATCAAATAATAAGATAATCTAAATAAAATGTAAACATATTTAAATTGATATTTATTAACTAAAAGTAATAATAATTAACTTCATATTAATAAACTTATTAACTACTTAACATAAATTCCTGAAATGAATATAATGCTTTGTTAATTAACAGATTTTTAGCTGTTCTGTAAATATACTGTTTTTGCTTATCTTAAGTAAACATCCTTGAAATTTTATTTGTAAAATGTATGCCAGCAGAACTGTTTTTATTGTAAAATTCAATTGAGTGATTTTGTATTGCTAGTTGATCTCTATTTAGTTTATTATAGTTGTGAATTGTTCCCAATCTTGGCAGTCTGTCCCCATTAGTCCTAACGAACATAACTACGCCAAGAATGTACATACTGTAGATGGTTAATATTCATAATTTTGAAAAATATTCTTTAACTGAGTCTTGCTTATTTAAATTCATCACTATTCTAATTGCTTTTTTTATTTTTTAAATGCTTAATAAATTTGTATTGCTTGTGGCTTCATACAGCACAATGCCAAACAATATGTGGGAATGTATGTAAGCAAAATAAATGGTTCAAATAAACTATTCTAATTGTTTTTTTTATTTTTTAAATGCTTAATAAATGTGTATTGCTTGTGGCTCCATACAGCACAATGCCAAACAATATGTGGGAATGTATTTAAGCAAAATAAATGGTTTTTAGTGTTTCTATAGAGCATCATTTAGACATTTTGAGTGCAAATAATCCTGTAGACATTTTACTTAACAAATTAGAGAAATGTTTATTCCAAGATCAATTTTCATCCATTTGTAATCCTAAATAAGCTGTTCCTTTAGATTGAGATATTTTGATACTATTAATTGTAATACGTGGATTAGGTTTGTTTCTGTTTTTGCCTTGCATGAAAACTTATAGAGTTAGTCTTGGCCAGATTGAGTAAAACAACTGTTGAAATAATTATCAATTACCATGAGGTCATTTGCAGCAGTAGTCTCCACTTCATTAAGGGTTTTACCAGTAACCATTAAATTAGTGTCATCTGCATACAGACATAGCTTACTCTGATTACCCGTTAAAATTGAAGGTAAGCCTTTTATATAAAGGAAAAAAAGAATGGGTCCCAAATGGAGTTTTGTGGTTCACCATGTTTTACTGTTTGCAAAGATAATTTTGCATAAGAAATTTAATTTAGATCATTTATATATTTTATTTCAACAAATTGCTGTCTGCTAGTAATTTAAGGTCTTAAATCAACTAAGAGAAACACCATCTACCCCAAGATTCTTTAGAATTAATTGTAATAAGAACATCATGGCACACACTATCAAAAGCTTTTGATATAAGTTATCCATAAAAATTCCTGTAGCAAAGTCTCCTTTGTCTAACGCATACACTATACTTTCTAAGAATTCAATTCCTGCTGTTATAACTGATTTGCCCATTCTGAAGCCATGTTGTTCATTATCAAATAAGTTATTATTATTATTAATAAAATTAACTATTTGTAAATACATAACTGGTTCATACATTTTAGAAATGGCAGGTAATATGGATATAGGGCGGTAATTCACAGGTTTAGTTTTATCACCTTTTTTGAACAGAGTTGTAATTTTTGATTTTTTAAATTTAGTAGGAAAAATGCTTGATACAAAATAAGAATTTATAACATGCGCCAACGGTTTTATTAAGTACTTTTTAGCTTGTTGTATTATAGGCATTGGCAACTCATCAAATCCTGTTGTATATTTATTTTGGAAAGATATAACTATGCAATTCTTCTTCACTAACAAAATTTGTATGAAATTTGCTATTATTATTGACTATATATTATTGAAAGATTAATGTGGTTTCGTTTGATGACAAGTTATGCAGGACCTCATTGTCAACCACACCAATAAAGTGGTAACCACATGAATATACCTTGATGTAATCTACATTTATGTTTTTAATGTGGCTTTTTAAGATGGGTCTTAATAATTAATGGGGGGAGTGAAACAGTTCAAGACATATCAGCTTGGTTCCCACAGATCATTTGTCATTGGGCTAAAAAACAGCTTTCTATTTCAAGTCTACAGTTCTTGTTTATTTTTGGATATAAAATTCCTACACAACTTTATGTGTATTTTAAGGCGAATGAATATGAATGATTACTTTAGTGTGTAGGATGAGTGTGGATGACCTGTGTCACTAACTTGAGTTTAATATATTGGAGAGATAGGACATCCTCAGAAGACAAGTTCACTAATACCAGAGTAGTAGTAACATATACACAAAAGAATCACTTAATGACAAATGTTCAGTACCACTGGCATTTTATTCAGGTGAGTAGAGAGATAGAGACCCCCCACTCTCTCTCTACTCACCGGAAGAAAATGCCAGTGGCATTGAAAATTTGTGAGATTATGTGTTTATTTTGTGTTTGTTACTACTACTCTGGTGTTAGTGAACTTGTCTTCTAAAGTAAGTTTGCTGATGTCGTGTCTCTCCAATGTACTTATTCCTGGCCTAGTGCCCTTTAACCCTCGAACCGGGTTCTACTTTTTCCTGTACCGTCACATCATTTTTTGCGCATTTGCAGACATTTTTTCAAAAAATGATAAAAAATAGTAGAATTATATAACCCTACTTTGAGACCCATCCCCCCCACCAAAGCTGGAAAGCGTGCCAACTGGGGGATGGCTCAAAACCAGTCGAGCGATGGGATCACGGGTGGCAGTTGGAGGGTCAAAATAAAACTCGGCAGCTGAGCAAAACTAGTTTATTACCAAAGAGCAAATATTAAATAATCAAAAACGGCAGAAGGCCACAAAATAAATTCGCACTTCAATAAATAACAAACCACCCACAAAAGCTACAAGAACAACAAACTCTACAAATACCAAATTTAACAATTAACAAACTGTACGGCCTATCTGCAGCCTAGCCAGAGACACCCAAAACGTAAGACCATTTATTAACCATTTAAAAATGAACATTTAGAAACAAATTTAGATAACCCCAAAATAACACCGGCAATTCAGCCCACATCCCTTGATTCCGCCGGGCCAGGGAGTAAGCCGGAATCCCTGGGCAGCTCCGAATTAGACGTTAAATCAAAGCACAATAATCCCCTTTTGGTGAAAGTTTAAAAATTAAATAATTTAAAAGAAAATATAACACGGTACCGTGCGAGTAAAAATTCACTTCCGAACACCCCTAATACACTTAACAAAAAAAAATAAATAACAATAACTAGGCCTAAACATATAAATAAATAACATCACGATTTAACAATAGGGACCTAACAAATATAAACTCTAAAATATCCAACAACCAAATAACCTACTTAAACTAAATAACAATAAATATTAACACTAACAGTTCATTTTGTATTTAGTTTTTTTTTCCTTTAATAAAAAAAATTTATATAGGTCCCCATGGATGTGTTGCATAAACTGTTTGTTTTAGGCCTAGCCCACATTAACTTGTTCCACCACCATTCTTTTCTTCTTTTTTTTCTTTATATATTTCACTGGTTTTTCTTGGTTTATTTTTTTTTTATGTAAAAATGTCAACAGCAAAACCCCCAGCTCAGCCGCCGGGAAAAACGACATAGAACGCACTGACCTGAGGACAGAAGACTTCTACCACCAAAGATGTAGAGCGGGTAGAGGGCGACTCCAGGCTCCAACATGGTCCTCAGGCCAGGCTAGCAGTGCAGATGGTAGACAATCCCCGGACGGCAGGCCGAGGGTGAAACGTCCTACTCAAGGACCCTGGACTGCAAGGTCAAACACAGCCATTAAACACAGTCCAGCCATCACAACAAAATATTACACATAACCACTAAATATAAGGGTGCATGATTTAACAAAACTGGGCATGAAGAGCAAACAAGACAGTGAAAGATTAACTTTAGGCTATGAATAATTATGTTGGCAAACTCAGATTTAAAACCAATTTACGAATTTAACAAATTATAAAAGACGTAATTACGTATATGGAACTAAAAAAATGACAAACTGAAAACTAGGCTATGGATACATGAGCGATAGGTTATAACATGAAAATCAAACTAAAGATAGGCTAGGTTATTGTCAATGAACAAAAAAAATGGTAAATCGGTACCTACAACTGTAAAAAGGCTCAACAAAACATTATACAGAACTACTATTGACAATAAAGGCAGATATAAAAAGCATTAACGGTAAAAGTAACATGGAGCACATGGCTTTAACCTAGTCTGAGAAACATCTAGACAAAGAACACAAAATTTAACAAAACTCTGAAAACACAAGCAAGAACGATTAATATTATTGAAACAAAATATTCTCACCAAAAGGGTGATTAAATATTAGAAATTACAAAAGAACACTTACGTTTTAGGAGCCTTAGCCGAACATGTCTATTTCTGCAGGCAGCACAAGACAACTCAACAGACAGGCCAACCTGACCGAAGCTGCTGGAACACGGAACGAAACGGAACTGAGCCAACGGCCACCAAGTACGCGAAACGCAGGGCATGAGTGATCTCAGGCAGCCTGGCAGACAACGACGAAAAAAACGAAATGTACCGGTCAAAAGACCCGGTACAACTTGTATTTGGTATTAGTGCACTCCTAATAAAGCAGGCTATCCAATAATAATAATAAAATATTACATCTTTGGGAAAACAAAAATTTTTTATGACTCATGATATCTCGGACAATGACTTTTGTAAACATAAAAAAAGGGGGGGGTCACCTTGAAAACAATATATTATAGCTAAATTCAAAATTCCAAAGATAGCCTAAATATTACAAATTTCATTTAGTTTTAGGATATATAAAGGTTTTATATGTTATTTGAAGTATAAAAGTAATTATACCTACAAAACCCTGTGTAGTACAATTTATGCAAAAATTTGTTACTGTGGTAACATAATTTTCAAAAATTTGCTTAACATTATATATAATCAGTACAGACTTCTAACTAGTACTAAAATTTATAGAATTACTTGTTCTATAAATAAAATATATTTGTAAAATGGTTAACTTGGTATCCTCTGGCTGTGAGCTTAGGGGTCCACAGATGATGATGAAATTTATCCGGCGTACGCACACAAATGTGATATTCTTCATGTTCACAATTTTTTTTCTTTTATAAAAAGGCTTCAATATAATTTTGTGTGTGTTGTATGTATATACCAAAAGTGATGTAAACACAATTATATCATAATAACACCATAATTACGTATAATAAGACTTACAAATACAATTGAAAGACAAGTAAACAAAACTTCCAAGGCTAGCGTCAGTTTGAAAATCGCGTTCACATTGGACAACGAATATTCATCATATTATTTTCCATTGTTCCCGTCGTCTTAGAACCAAGTCAGGCATACCACTACAATCGGTAACTTCCTGTTTCCAGTGGTATATGAATCTTGTCAATAGCGCTAATAGGTATACTATAACAAGTGATAATATCGAGCGATGTCAAGTCGAAAATTTTTTGTCGATTGCCAGTACAGAATCAACACAAGTCGACAATTATTTGTCGAAACGCGGCACGAGGGTTAACCTAACCTAACTTGAGTTTAACTGTTCCTCAGAGAGGGCCTATTTATTAATAGCCCATCAACAAGGACAAATTATGATAATGAGATGTAGTGCATACTTTATAATTAGTTTCAGTCTAGTTCACATAAGTGTGTATGAATTATTTAATTTCAAATCATCATACTGGCATTTAATGTTAAATACATTCAACTCTAAAAAATTCACTGCTCAATTTTTTATAAAAATTGTGTTATGCTCCACTAAGAAATAGAAATCTATATTGTGAAATGGCTCCCTTAACCCTAGCACTGTCTGCAGTATTTTCTGTAATGCCAGGCCTATTTCAGCTATTTTGTAAGGGTTTTTTAAAAAATTCATAAAACAGTAGTTAATTGCACTATGGTAATGGGACTCATATAATTTTCTCTGTAAAGACTTGTAAAATAAAGATATAACTTAAAAAAAAAATTTTTTTGTAAATGTTTGTTTATGGAAAATAAAAATATAAATGAAAAAAAATATAAAATAGAAATTTGGCGGTATTTTTTTAGTTTATAAAATGTTACCAGAATTATTATAAGATAGCCAAATTATGCACAATTTTATACTGAACACAAAAATATATAGTTAACCCGGGACCAGTCGCATCTACTCTGCACCTCATTCCAGTCGCTGCGGGTCATAGTGACCCGCTTTTAAAATCATACAAATTTATAATTAAAACGTGTAGCTAATGAAAGTTTATATTTTATTTTAACTTATAGGTATGTTAGGAATATAAAAAAAGTAACATTGGTGTGGATAAATATTTATTTACAATAGAAAATCTAATTATTAAAAAATACATGTTAAATGTGATTGTTATTGTAGAAGTTATAAAAATATGTATTATACTAGCCAAAAAGCGATGTAAATGATCAAACTTATATTTTTCTTTATCAAATATAAACAACTAACAAATAAAATACAAAAAAGGCATACTTGTATATGAAATAAAATGACTTTTTATCATATGAAAAAAGAACTTATAAATTCTCAATAAAACATTTTGATTGTGTGAGCGGAAATTTCTTCCGTAAAATATAATATAATAAAAACAAAATAAGCACCTAATATAAACACTATACATAATTCCTAAGTTTAGTCTTTGTCTAAGCATCTGAGGCAGGTAAGTTTTGCATGCTTACCACAGACATTTATTTTGCAAAACTCACATTTCTGGTACGATTTGTTTCCAGTCCTGTCGCAGAGTCCACAGCGTTTTCTTTTTCTCGGTCCTTCTTCAGCATCTTCTTGTGCTGTTCTCTCCTCTCCATTTTCTTCTTTTAGGATGTTGAGGATATTCGCTCTGATGACCTTCGGAAGATTTCCAATTTGTAGCCGAGATTTCATGAAGGGGAAAACAAGAGCCTTGGCAAGTTCTTTCAACCACTTCCTTCTAACAATGCGTTCTTCTTTGTTGTTCCATGCACAAAAGATTAGTGAGTTAACAGCAACAACGTTCAGGAGTTGATAAAATGCAGCAAGTGGCCATCTTCGTGTTTTCCTTCCAACAGAGTAAGAAGCACACAGTTCATCCACAACGTCAACGCCTCCTTTTGTCGAGTTGTAAAAGGTAATTATCTCTGGCTTGTGAGCTTCTCCAGTTGTTTCATAAATTTTTTTACTGTGATGCATATTTGATAATAGTAAGACAACTTTACCCTTTTTTGGGACATATGAGACAAGAGTGGTGTTGTTTTTGTCAAATCCAAACATTGAAGAATTTTCTTCTCTGTGCTTAGTCACCTTGAAAATACTCGGGATTGCTGCTTTATTTTTTCTAATTGTGCCCACAGTAGTCAAGTTGTGTTCTTCTAGGAGTTTTTTGGCTAGAGGAACATTCGTAAACCAATTGTCATGAGTTACATTGCGTCCACTTCTCGAAATGGGCCTTACTATTCTTAAAACAATATCGTCTGGTTTTTGCGACTGTTGATATGGTCCATCAGGTTGTTTCCCTAAATACATTTCCATGTTTAGAACATAAAACGTACGAGCATCCACAAGAGAAAAAACTTTGAGCCCGTACTTAGCTGGCTTGTTCCGCATATATTGCCGAAAACCACACCTGCCACGAAAACTCCATAACATTTCATCAATAGTCGTACATTCTCCTGGAGAATAGTTTTCATTGCATTTCTTTACGATGTAATCGAATACTTCACGTAAGGGTGCTAGTTTGTCTTGTGCCATTCTTTCGTTACGATCAGTTTTGTCATCAAACCGTAGTGCTCTAACCAAAAAGTTGAAACGTTGTTGTGACATCACGTTTTGAAATATTTGTACACCAGTACCATCTATACTCCAAAGTTCTTCAGTGTGCAAATGGGAGGATTTCAAAACACCAGCATAATAAAACAACCCCAGCAAGGTCTTTAGCTCTTCTAATGCTGTAAATTTTGCATCTCTTTCCTGAGAAAAGTTAGCTTTTACACTATTAATAAATAAATTTGTGTAGTCTACAATTTTTTGTAATATTTCATCTGTGAAAAAGCATTGCCATGATTGTAGGGGGGAATTAGCATTTTTCGCTTGGCCCTTAGTGCCAGGTAGGTGCAACACAATATTCCTTTGTCTGGTGCGAATTGACTGTAGGCTCAGCTGCTTTCCATTTTGTTATTTTGTCTTTACCAATATAGACACCTCTGTTTGCAAGCGGGATATCATCTTCAGAGGTTGAACTGTCATCCGAGTCAATGTCCTCACTTTGGTCTGTATCAGTGTTATTTAGTAAATCATCAGCCCTTTCTTCGTCTGAGTCAACATCACTCCAACTATCAGAATCTTCAGTGTTATTTTCAGAATCCGATTTTTCTTCACCGTCCAGTGCTGTCAAAACTCGGTCTATTTCACTTCTATCCATTACAACGCTTTCAAAATATGTAGAACTAATAAAACTATAACATTAAATAAATAACGTAAAAATTATAATCATAAGAACTAAAACACTTTTGTAGACGCGATTAGTCGCTGTGGGTCACAGTGACCCGCAATGTACGTTTCGTTACAACGGCTCCACTCAAACTGAATGAAAACTGGTTGGGGGTGTAGAGGGGAAAGTAAGGTACTAGGAGGGGTGGCCATCGATCGATATCCGTTACAAAAGGAGAACAAAAGAAAATCAGGTGCGGGTCACGATGACCCGCAGCGACCGTTCCCGGGTTAAATTATTCTATGTTAGGTGAATAATTGTATAGATTTTTACAAATCAAACCGTTGCTTGGCAACAAAAACACAAAGCATGCAGATAGTGATTATAAAAATTACCTTAGAAATAAATCCTGTGCTGAAGCAATTATCCTGTATGTATTCTGCCCAATGATAACTGCTACTGTCTTTGAATGTAAAAAATACAAAAATACTATATACAATATATACATTAGATATGAAAACTGTAAAGTTTACTCGGAGTCACTGCCTACAGCTTGTTGACTTGGCCTCTTCACACCCCTCAAAGCCCTCTTGAAGTGTGAAAGTTTTGAGTAACACTTAGGATGCACATCACCAATTGCTTCTCTTACCACAAACAGGGCAAACTCTTGTTTGGTTTCTCGGAAGATGTCCTAGTTCATGTTTTTCTTCATTCTCATCAGGCTGAACTATTGGTGTAGCAGGATCACTATCCTTGGCCAATGCCATGACTAACTGTTTCATATATTTTTTCCTTGGAATTGGCTTGTCAGTGTTATTAGAATACAAAATATATGAATCAAAAAGTGCCATATCCAAAAGGTTATAGAATATTTTTTTCCAATAACGCTGGGTCGCTCTGCTGCATGTGTAAACACAAAATAAACACATAATCTCACAAATTTTCAATACCACTGGCATTTTCTTTAGGTGAGTAGAGAGATTATGTGTTTATTTTGTGTTTTTTTTACTTCTACTCTGATGTTAGTGAACTTGTCTTCTAAGGTAAGTTTGCTGATGTCCTATCTCCAATGTACTAATTCCTGATATTGACTGATTTTTTAGATCTTCACCACCCATAAACTGATTATATTTATGGATGAGTGTAGGCTTTAGGACCTGCTTGCCACTTTTACTTCTTATGACTTCATCCTGTGCATGGCAACCGGTGGTTATGAGATACACTGGTTTCCTCGTCTTCTTTTCTTTATACCCCACAAGCAGGACAGGTCCTTTCCTGAAATAGAGACTTTCTTTTACACTTAGGCTAGCCTGAACAACATTTTTGGCTAGGTCCTTTGTATTTTTGTTCACAGTGCCTGTCAAAAATGTATCACAGTTCATAAGGGTTTCAGCGATAGGCAACTTCGTATAAAAGTTGTCAGTGAACAAATGATAAAACTTGTAAAGTAGTCTTGTCTCAGTCATAAGTTCCATGACAACTTTGTGAGTGAAGGGGCCATTCCCTTGTTGTAAAAAGTAGTTACCACTATATAAAACAGTGTGTAATATATATCCAGTCTTGCTGTCACACATTTCATACTTCTTTATGCCAAAACGTGCATGCTTTTTATTCAGCATGTACTGGATATAAATGAAGCGATTTTGCATTCCTATCATGCTTTCATCAATCGATACATTTTGGTAGGGGATGAAATACTTTTTGAACGCAGTGTTCATAGAATCTAGGAATGGCCTGTCTTTGTGCCAAGGATCATGTCCTGGTTGTCCTTTTGGTATGGCTTCAGTAGGGTTTACATGAAACATTGTAGAAAGAAGAAACGTAGAGTAAGAAACGGTTACATGACATTGTCTTTGGAAACCAAGCCATATAATCACATTCGAGGGTCGACCAATAATCCGAAACAGCAGTTCTTTTTGTCAAACCCATATTTATAATTATAGTAATTGCCTTTTTCATTTCAGGAACTGTTACATTATACCAATGTTTGATGCGAGACTGAGATTTGATAGTGTCTGACAGTCTTCTTTTACTTATAAGTTTTTCAGCATATTTATTGGTTGCATTTACCAACATGATCCAGATAGCTTGGGTAAAAAATAGACTAAAATAGGACAGAGGAGGACTATTCCTAGGAGGGCAATTAGTTGGTCCTGGATTCCTAACACGGAACTTAGACTCAGGATCAATTTCATTTTCAGGGGGGTAGACTCGAACCCACTTTGGGACAGTAGGTTGAATAGGCCTAGGTGTTGGTCCAGGCTCATTTTCATTTTCATCATCACTATAACTAATATTTACATCTAAAGGTTGCCTTTGTCTGTTTACAGTAGGCCTATTACTAGTACCAGGTTCATCCCTATCACTAGTCTCTAAATCTGATTGGTTGGGTATATATTCCTCACCTGAATCAGAGGAATTATCAGTTAGGTTATCTATATTTCCATTGCCTTCAACAGTAATATCAATATCTGAAATATTGCCATCAGACATAGGTTCAATGTCACTTAAACCCTGACCATATTCTATGTCAATTTCAGAGTTTGGAAAATCACTTACATCAGTTTCTTGGAGTTGTTCTCTGATGTCACTTGAATTGAATGGGTCACCCATTATCAGTAAAATCACAAAACTATACACTATATATACAAAACTAAACTAATAATTACATATAACGATGGTTTTCTACATCAAAATAAACAATAACAACACTCGCGTCGGGATCCAAGCAGCTGACTGACTCACGACTCCAGACGTAAACAAACTCAGGAAACATTACGTCACTACTCCGTCTAAAAATAGACTACAGGAATTCCAAATACGTCAAAACATGAGGTAGCTCGTAGGCTTTCAAATGATATGAAATATAAACACCTGTGCCTAGGCTTTGGGTAAATATAACAATCATAGCCAGTGTATGCACATCGTCACAAATTGTGACGTCGACACTGGTAAAAGAGCCCGGTCGTCACAAATTGTGACGACCGACAGCGCTCGGGTTAATGATTCTGTTTACTTTAAAAACTTAATTTCTGGAAATATTTATTTTAAGAAAAAAAGCTTTTACAATAATATTGATTTTAGGTGGTTTATGTATTTTTAAAATCTTGCTACATAAGAATAATGTCACATTTTGGAAACATTGTATTTTCTGGAATTAATAATCTAAATAATTGTTTTTTTGTTTATTTAAGTTTATTGAATTCAACGATGAAGATAATGTTGGTGCTCTTAATGAAACTATGACCAATTCATCTTATGTTTCTTTCCTGGATACCGAGAACTTCGACTGGAAGAAGTTAAATCTCACCAACAGCAGTGGTGACGCCACTCTCACTGTTGAAGCTTCTCAATATTTGGATAAACAAAATGGAATAACAAAAAATGGAACAGTCCGTATTGTGGTAAGAATTTAATTTTGTAAAATGTATAGTTTGCAATGTAAAACGCCTTTTTGACTTAATTAGAACTATTTAACTATAGCATACCAGGACTTATATTTACAAAAGCAAGCTTAATATAATTGTATTAATTAACCCTTTAAGTCCAGATTTTCCACCATAAGTCATACATCTCTGGCAGGTGTTTTTTTATCATTTTATATAAAATTGTAGAGTTAATGTAAAACCAATTAATATTTGTCAATTTGCAATTGAAAATAAAATTTTGATGCAAATTAATAGCCTTTAAAATTATAAATGTGAAATTAAAATGATAACATGAGTTTTGCTGTGGGTGTTGTCTTTCTTCTGCTGATTTTGAATTCTTTAATAATGAAGGTTTAACCCAACTAGCAGTGACCGTAGATTTTTCAACGGTTTATCACTCTCAACTACTGGTGACAAACATTGTCGCAAATAAACCAGTTTCTATAGTAGGGGAGAGTAGGGATACTTGAGCCACTTTTTACTTAAAGATTTTTCTATTTTTTTTCTGGTGTTGTATTAAAATTAGATTCATTGTCCAGGTATATTTGGAATGTTCCCTTTCTAATGATGCAATGTAATAATTTAAAATTTAATAATCATTAGTATTTAAAAAAATAAATTTTCAAAATACTGCAAACTGTCTCATCTATCCCCTGGCTGGGGATACATGAGACTGCATATGGGTATACTTGAGTCAGGTATGGAAAAAGATAAAAACATGAAATATTTTAGCACATTAGTTTTATCAAACTGTAGTTTTGTCACAAATAAATTTTTATTTTTAATAACACTAAAGTTAGCCTGTGTTAAGTAATTTTATTCAACATTGAACCCTCCACATCTTATTTTGAATACAAAACTCATGAATATAAAAACATGAAATATTTTAGCACATTAGTTTTATCAAACTGTAGTTTTGTAATACTTAGTTTTATTTTTATTATCCTAACACTAAAGTTCATCTTTGTTGTCATTTTATTCAACATTAAACCCTCCACATCCGATTTTGAATATAAAACTTGTGACTCTATCATTTTTTATTATCATTTTTGGTTGTAATTTGATTTCTATTTGATCATCATCTACAGTTGCAATATCGTCTTGTACTGGCCATTTGAATTTTAACCCATTAACTCTTCGTGCAAATTTTATCTCAACTCCTTCACTACACACATTTTGTACCTGTCCCACGAATCTTTTAACACTCTTTTTTCCAGCATATTTTATTAAGACCCAATCACCAGCTTTGGGTTTTTTTGACAAAATATTATCTTCATCACTGCTTTCATCAGTTAAAGTCACTGTAGAACTCATGCTTTTAGTAGAATAGTTATCAGAGTTACAAGTTTCTGAATCACTTTCTTCTTTTTTCTGTTTTTCTTCTGCATGCTTCTTTTTTCTAGGGAACAGCCTCTTCATGGCAGATTTTTTACATGTTAGATTCTTAGATATGTTCTTCTTGATCTTCGCTGCTTGTTTTGCTTCTCTTTCTTGCAATATTTTTTTAAGACACTGTTTTTCTGGTGTAGATGTTAAAATCGTCGATTTCATTTTTGGCCTGCCTCTATTTGTAGTTCGAGGTAAAGCCTTTGGGAAAGGCCTAAGATCTTGAGGAGATACGATTTTACTTGAATTAATCATCGAATAGTTAGGCCTATCTGAGAGATTTGATGGACCGGGTGTACTCAACACATCTGAAGATGGGACTTCATTTGTAGCCCCTGAACCTGAGATTGCAGACACATTGTCTTTTATATTTTGTTCATCTTAGAGATCTTTTTGAGTGCAGTTAGAAATATTATTTCTTTTCAAGTGGCCTGTCTGTTACAAAAGAACTTAGGAATTCATCATCAGAAAAAATATTTCTGTTATAAGGTACAATACCAGTCACTTCAAACTCTTTCACTATGTTTTTGTTAGTAAATGCTAAAGGGTAAGCCACCCCAACAAGTTCAGAAACGTCGTACAAAGAAATAGGTTTTCCAGGGTGTGCTACCATCCATGATTTTGCAGCTTCATTAAAATATGATTTAAATGGGCCATATACTGTCCGATCGAGGGGCTGCAACTTGTGGCTAGTATGTGGCGGGAATGTCAAAAGAACAATGCCATT
>JAQJVL010007810.1:0-22222 GCA_035578905.1 Stictocephala bisonia
GTTTTTCGAAAACCTTAGTTCAATCTTGCGATCTTTGAATTTCAATCTTGTGATCTTTGAGTTTCAATCTTGCGATTTTTGAGTTTCAATCATGCAATCTTTGAGTTTCAAACTTGCTATCTTTGAGTTTCATTCTTGCTATCTTTGAGTTTAAATCTTGCATTCTTTGAGTTTCAATCTTGCAATCTTTGATTTTAAATCTTACGATCTTTGAGTTTCAGTCTTGCGATCTTTGAGTTTCAATCTTGCCATTTTTGAGTTTCAATTTTGCGATCTTTGAGTTTTAAACTTGCGATCTTTGTGGTTCAATCTTGCTATCTTTGAGTTTCAATCTTGCGATCTTTGAGTTTCAATCTTGCGATCTTTGAGTTTAAATCTTTCAATCTCAAAATTTCAATCTTGCGATCCTTGAGTTTTAATCTTGCGATATTTGAGTTTTAATCTTGTGATCTTTTAGTTTCAATCTTGCGATCTTTGAGTTTCAATCTTGCGATATTTGAGTTTCAATCTTGTTATCTTTAAGTTTCAATCTTGCGATCTTTGAGTTTCAATCTTGCGATCTTTGAGTTTCAATCTTGCGATCTCTGAGTTTCAATCTTGAAATCTTTGAGTTTCAATCTTGCGATCCTTTAGTTTCAATCTTATGATCTTTGAGTTTCAATCTTGCGATCTTTGAGTTTCAATTTTGCGATCTTTGAGTTTAAATCTTGCGATCTTTGAGTTTCAATCTTGCGATTTTTGAGTTTCAATCTTGCGATCTTTGAGTTTCAATCTTGCGATCTTTGAGTTTCAATCGTTCGATCTTTGAGTTTCAATCTTGCGATCTTTGAATTTCAATCTTGTGATCTTTGAGTTTCAATCTTGCGATTTTTGAGTTTCAATCATGCGATCTTTGAGTTTCAAACTTGCTATCTTTGAGTTTCACTCTTGCTTTCTTTGAGTTTAAATAATGCAATCTTTGAGTTTCAATCTTGCAATCTTCGATTTTAAATCTTACGATCTTTGAGTTTCAGTCTTGTGATCTTTGAGTTTCAATCTTGCTATCTTTGTGTTTCAATTTTGCGATCTTTGAGTTTTAAACTTGCGATCTTTGTGGTTCAATCTTGCTATCTTTGAGTTTCAATCTTGCGATCTTTGAGTTTCAATCTTGCGATCTTTAAGTTTCAATCTTGCAATCTCTAAATTTCAATCTTGCGATCTTTGAGTTTTTATCTTGCGATATTTGAGTTTTAATCTTGTGATCTTTTGGTTTCAATCTTGCGAACTTTGAGTTTCAATCTTGCGTCTTTGAGTTTCAATCTTGCTATCTTTAATTTTCAATCTTGCGATCTTTGAGTTTCAATCTTGCGATCTTTGAGTTTCAATCTTGCGATCTTTGAGTTTCAATCTTTCGATCTTTGAGTTTCAATCTTGCGATCTTTGAGTTTCTATCTTGCGATCTTTGATTTTCAATCTTGCGATCTTTGAGTTTCAATCTTGCGATCATTGAGTTTCAATCGTTCGATCTTTGAGTTTCAATATTGCGATCTTTGAGTTTCAATCGTTCGATCTTTGAGTTTTAATCTTGCGATCTTTGAGTTTCAATCTTGCAATCTTTAAGTTTCAATCTTGCAATCTTTGACATTTAGTCTTGCTATCTTTGAGTTTGAATCTTGCAATCTTTGAGTTTCAATCTTGCCATTTTTGAGTTTCAATCTTGCGATCTTTGAGTTTCAATTTTGCGATCTTTGAGTTTCAATCTTGCGATTTTTGAGTTTGAATCATGCGATCTTTGAGTTTCAAACTTGCTATCTTTGAGTTTCAATCTTGCGATCTTTGAGTTTCAATCTTGCTATCTTTAAGTTTCAATCTTGCAATCTTTTAGTTTCAATCTTGCAATCTTTGAGATTCAATCTTGCTATCTTTGAGTTTGAATCTTGCGATCTTTGAGTTTCAATCCTGCATTCTTTGAGTTTCAATCCTTCGATCTTTGAGTTTCAATCTTGCGATCTTTGGGTCTCATTCTTGCGATCTTTGATTTTCAATTATGCGATCTTTTAGTTTCAATCTTGAGATCTTTGAGTTTCAATCTTGCTATTTTTTAGTTTAAATCTTGCGATCTTTGAGTTTCAAACTTGCTATCTTTGAGTTTTAATCTTGCGATCTTTGAGTTTCAATCTTGCTATTTTTAAGTTTCAATCTTGCAATCTTTTAGTTTCAATCTTGCAATCTTTGAGTTTCAATCTTGCTATCTTTGAGTTTCAATCTTGCAATCTTTGATTTTAAATCTTACGATCTTTGAGTTTCAGTCTTGCGATCTTTGTGTTTCAATCTTGCCATCTTTGAGTTTCAATTTTGCGATCTTTGAGTTTTAAACTTGCGATCTTTGTGGTTCAATCTTGCTATCTTTGAGTTTCAATCCTGCGATCTATGAGTTTCAACCTTGCGATCTTTGAGTTTAAATCTTTCAATCTCTAAATTTCAATCTTGCGATCCTTGAGTTTCAATCTTGCGATATTTGAGTTTTAATCTTGTGATCTTTTGGTTTCAATCTTGCGATCTTTGAGTTTCAATCTTGCGATCTTTGAGTTTCAATCTTGTTATCTTTAAGTTTCAATCTTGCGATCTTTGAGTTTCAATCTTGCGATCTTTGAGTTTCAATCTTGCGATCTCTGAGTTTCAATATTGCGATCTTTAAGTTTCAATCTTGCGATCTTTGAGTTTCAATCTTGCGATCTTCGAGTTTCAATCTTGCGATCTTTGAGTTTCAATCTTGCAATCTAAGTTTCAATCTTGCGATCTTTGAGTTTTAATCTTGCGATATTTGAGTTTCAATCTTGCAATCTTTGAGTTTCAATCTTGTTATCTTTAAGTTTCAATCTTGCGATCTTTGAGTTTCAATCTTGTGATCTTTGAGTTTCAATCTTGCGATCTCTGAGTTTCAATCTTGCGATCTTTGAGTTTCAATCTTGCGATCTTTAAGTTTCAATCTTGCGATCCTTGAGTTTCAATCGTTCGATCTTTGAGTTTCAATCTTGCGATCTTTGAGTTTCAATCTTGCGATCTTTGAGTTTTAATCTTGCGATCTTTGAGTTTCAATCTTGCAATCTTTAAGTTTCAATCTTGCAATCTTTGAGATTTAATCTTGCTATCTTTGAGTTTGAATCTTGCAATCTTTGAGTTTCAATCTTGCCATTTTTGAGTTTCAATCTTGCGATCTTTGAGTTTTAATTTTGCGATCTTTGAGTTTCAATCTTGCGATCTTTGAGTTTCAATCTTGCGATCTTTGAGTTTCAATCTTGCGATGTTTGAGTTTCAATCGTTCGATCTTTGAGTTTCAATCTTGCGATCTTTGAATTTCAATCTTGTGATCTTTGAGTTTTAATCTTGCGATTTTTGAGTTTCAATCATGCAATCTTTGAGTTTCAAACTTGCGATCTTTGGGTCTCATTCTTGCGATCTTTGATTTTCAATCTTGCGATCTTTTAGTTTCAATCTTGAGATCTTTGAGTTTCAATCTTGCTATTTTTTAGTTTAAATCTTGCGATCTTTGATTTTCAATCTTGCGATCTTTGAGTTTCAATCTTGCGATCTTTGAGTTTTAATCTGGCGATCTTTGAGTTTCAATCTTGCGATCTTTGAGTTTCAATCGTTCGATCTTTGAGTTTCAATCTTGCGATCTTTGAATTTTAATCTTGTGATCTTTGAGTTTCAATCTTGCGATTTTTGAGTTTCAATCATGCGATCTTTGAGTTTCAAACTTGCTATCTTTGAGTTTCAATCTTGCGATCTTTGAGTTTCAATCTTGCTATCTTTAAGTATCAATCTTGCAATCTTTTAGTTTCAATCTTGCAATCTTTGAGATTCAATCTTGCTATCTTTGAGTTTGAATCTTGCAATCTTTGAATTTTAATCTTGCCTTTTTTGAGTTTCAATTTTGCCATCTTTGATTTTCAATCTTGCGATCTTTGAGTTTCAATCTTGCGATCTTTGAGTTTCAATCTTGCGATCTTTGAGTTTCAATCGTTCGATCTTTGAGTTTCAATCTTGCGATCTTTGAATTTCAATCTTGTGATCTTTGAGTTTTAATCTTGCGATTTTTGAGTTTCAATCATGCGATCTTTGCGTTTCAAACTTGCTATCTATGAGTTTCAATCTTGCTATCTTTGAGTTTATATCTTGCGATCTTTGAGTTTCCATCTTGCAATCTTTGATTTTAAATCTTACGATATTTGAGTTTCAGTCTTGCGATCTTTGAGTTTCAATCTTGCCATCTTTGAGTTTCAATTTTGCGATCTTTGAGTTTTAAACTTTCGATCTTTGTGGTTCAATCTTGCTATCTTTGAGTTTCAATCTTGCGATCTATGAGTTTCAATCTTGCGATCTTTGAGTTTAAATCTTTCAATCTCTAAATTTCAATCTTGCGATCCTTGAGTTTTAATCTTGCGATATTTGAGTTTTAATCTTGTGATCTTTTGGTTTCAATCTTGCAATCTTTGAGTTTCAATCTTGCAATCTTTGAGTTTCAATCGTTCGATCTTTGAGTTTCAATCTTGCGATCTTTGAATTTCAATCTTGTGATCTTTGAGTTTCAATCTTGTGATTTTTGAGTTTCAATCATGCGATCTTTGAGTTTCAAACTTGCTGTCTTTAAGTTTCAATCTTGCAATCTTTTAGTTTCAATCTTGCAATCTTTGAGATTTAATCTTGCTATCTTTGAGTTTATTCTTGCAATCTTTGAATTTTAATCTTGCCATTTTTGAGTTTTAATTTTGCCATCTTTGAGTTTTAATCTTGCGATCTTTGAGTTTTAATCTTGCGATCTTTGAGTTTCAATCTTGCGATCTTTGAGTTTCAATCGTTCGACCTTTGAGTTTCAATCTTGCGATCTTTGAATTTCAATCTTGTGATCTTTGAGTTTCAATCTTGCGATTTTTGAGTTTCAATCATGCAATCTTTGAGTTTCAAACTTGCTATCTTTGAGTTTCATTCTTGCTATCTTTGAGTTTAAATCTTGCATTCTTTGAGTTTCAATCTTGCAATCTTTGATTTTAAATCTTACGATCTTTGAGTTTCAGTCTTGCGATCTTTGAGTTTCAATCTTGCCATTTTTGAGTTTCAATTTTGCGATCTTTGAGTTTTAAACTTGCGATCTTTGTGGTTCAATCTTGCTATCTTTGAGTTTCAATCTTGCGATCTTTGAGTTTCAATCTTGCGATCTTTGAGTTTAAATCTTGCGATATTTGAGTTTCAATCTTGTTATCTTTAAGTTTCAATCTTGCGATCTTTGAGTTTCAATCTTGCGATATTCGAGTTTCAATCTTGTTATCTTTAAGTTTCAATCTTGCGATCTTTGAGTTTCAATCTTGCGATCTTTGAGTTTCAATCTTGCGATCTCTGAGTTTCAATCTTGAAATCTTTGAGTTTCAATCTTGCGATCCTTTAGTTTCAATCTTATGATCTTTGAGTTTCAATCTTGCGATCTTTGAGTTTCAATTTTGCGACCTTTGAGTTTAAATCTTGCGATCTTTGAGTTTCAATCTTGCGATTTTTGAGTTTCAATCTTGCGATCTTTGAGTTTCAATCTTGCGATCTTTGAGTTTCAATCGTTCGATCTTTGAGTTTCAATCTTGCGATCTTTGAATTTCAATCTTGTGATCTTTGAGTTTCAATCTTGCGATTTTTGAGTTTCAATCATGCGATCTTTGAGTTTCAAACTTGCTATCTTTGAGTTTCACTCTTGCTTTCTTTGAGTTTAAATAATGCAATCTTTGAGTTTCAATCTTGCAATCTTCGATTTTAAATCTTACGATCTTTGAGTTTCAGTCTTGCGATCTTTGAGTTTCAATCTTGCTATCTTTGAGTTTCAATTTTGCGATCTTTGAGTTTTAAACTTGCGATCTTTGTGGTTCAATCTTGCTATCTTTGAGTTTCAATCTTGCGATCTTTGAGTTTCAATCTTGCGATCTTTGAGTTTCAATCTTGCAATCTCTAAATTTCAATCTTGCGATCTTTGAGTTTTAATCTTGCGATATTTCAGTTTTAATCTTGTGATCTTTTGGTTTCAATCTTGCGATCTTTGAGTTTCAATCTTGCGTCTTTGAGTTTCAATCTTGCTATCATTAAGTTTCAATCTTGCGATCTTTGAGTTTCAATCTTGCGATCTTTGAGTTTCAATCTTGCGATCTTTGAGTTTCAATCCTTCGATCTTTGAGTTTCAATCTTGCGATCTTTGAGTTTCAATCTTGCGATCTTTGAGTTTCAATCTTGCGATCTTTGAGTTTCAATCTTGCGATCATTGAGTTTCAATCGTTCGATCTTTGAGTTTCAATATTGCGATCTTTGAGTTTCAATCGTTCGATCTTTGAGTTTTAATCTTGCGATCTTTGAGTTTCAATCTTGCAATCTTTAAGTTTCAATCTTGCAATCTTTGACATTTAGTCTTGCTATCTTTGAGTTTGAATCTTGCAATCTTTGAGTTTCAATCTTGCCATTTTTGAGTTTCAATCTTGCGATCTTTGAGTTTCAATTTTGCGATCTTTGAGTTTCAATCTTGCGATTTTTGAGTTTGAATCATGCGATCTTTGAGTTTCAAACTTGCTATCTTTGAGTTTCAATCTTGCGATCTTTGAGTTTCAATCTTGCTATCTTTAAGTTTCAATCTTGCAATCTTTTAGTTTCAATCTTGCAATCTTTGAGATTCAATCTTGCTATCTTTGAGTTTGAATCTTGCGATCTTTGAGTTTCAATCCTGCATTCTTTGAGTTTCAATCCTTCGATCTTTGAGTTTCAATCTTGCGATCTTTGGGTCTCATTCTTGCGATCTTTGATTTTCAATTATGCGATCTTTTAGTTTCAATCTTGAGATCTTTGAGTTTCAATCTTGCTATTTTTTAGTTTAAATCTTGCGATCTTTGAGTTTCAAACTTGCTATCTTTGAGTTTTAATCTTGCGATCTTTGAGTTTCAATCTTGCTATTTTTAAGTTTCAATCTTGCAATCTTTTAGTTTCAATCTTGCAATCTTTGAGTTTCAATCTTGCTATCTTTGAGTTTCAATCTTGCAATCTTTGATTTTAAATCTTACGATCTTTGAGTTTCAGTCTTGCGATCTTTGTGTTTCAATCTTGCCATCTTTGAGTTTCAATTTTGCGATCTTTGAGTTTTAAACTTGCGATCTTTGTGGTTCAATCTTGCTATCTTTGAGTTTTAATCCTGCGATCTATGAGTTTCAACCTTGCGATCTTTGAGTTTAAATCTTTCAATCTCTAAATTTCAATCTTGCGATCCTTGAGTTTTAATCTTGCGATATTTGAGTTTTAATCTTGTGATCTTTTGGTTTCAATCTTGCGATCTTTGAGTTTCAATCTTGCGATCTTTGAGTTTCAATCTTGTTATCTTTAAGTTTCAATCTTGCGATCTTTGAGTTTCAATCTTGCGATCTTTGAGTTTCAATCTTGCGATCTCTGAGTTTCAATATTGCGATCTTTGAGTTTCAATCTTGCGATCTTTGAGTTTCAATCTTGCGATCTTTGAGTTTCAATCTTGCGATCTTTGAGTTTCAATCTTGCAATCTAAGTTTCAATCTTGCGATCTTTGAGTTTTAATCTTGCGATATTTGAGTTTCAATCTTGCAATCTTTGAGTTTCAATCTTGTTATCTTTAAGTTTCAATCTTGCGATCTTTGAGTTTCAATCTTGTGATCTTTGAGTTTCAATCTTGCGATCTCTGAGTTTCAATCTTGCGATCTTTGAGTTTCAATCTTGCGATCTTTAAGTTTCAATCTTGCGATCCTTGAGTTTCAATCGTTCGATCTTTGAGTTTCAATCTTGCGATCTTTGAGTTTCAATCTTGCGATCTTTGAGTTTTAATCTTGCGATCTTTGAGTTTCAATCTTGCAATCTTTAAGTTTCAATCTTGCAATCTTTGAGATTTAATCTTGCTATCTTTGAGTTTGAATCTTGCAATCTTTGAGTTTCAATCTTGCCATTTTTGAGTTTCAATCTTGCGATCTTTGAGTTTTAATTTTGCGATCTTTGAGTTTCAATCTTGCGATCTTTGAGTTTCAATCTTGCGATCTTTGAGTTTCAATCTTGCGATGTTTGAGTTTCAATCGTTCGATCTTTGAGTTTCAATCTTGCGATCTTTGAATTTCAATCTTGTGATCTTTGAGTTTTAATCTTGCGATTTTTGAGTTTCAATCATGCAATCTTTGAGTTTCAAACTTGCGATCTTTGGGTCTCATTCTTGCGATCTTTGATTTTCAATCTTGCGATCTTTTAGTTTCAATCTTGAGATCTTTGAGTTTCAATCTTGCTATTTTTTAGTTTAAATCTTGCGATCTTTGATTTTCAATCTTGCGATCTTTGAGTTTCAATCTTGCGATCTTTGAGTTTTAATCTGGCGATCTTTGAGTTTCAATCTTGCGATCTTTGAGTTTCAATCGTTCGATCTTTGAGTTTCAATCTTGCGATCTTTGAATTTTAATCTTGTGATCTTTGAGTTTCAATCTTGCGATTTTTGAGTTTCAATCATGCGATCTTTGAGTTTCAAACTTGCTATCTTTGAGTTTCAATCTTGCGATCTTTGAGTTTCAATCTTGCTATCTTTAAGTATCAATCTTGCAATCTTTTAGTTTCAATCTTGCAATCTTTGAGATTCAATCTTGCTATCTTTGAGTTTGAATCTTGCAATCTTTGAATTTTAATCTTGCCTTTTTTGAGTTTCAATTTTGCCATCTTTGATTTTCAATCTTGCGATCTTTGAGTTTCAATCTTGCGATCTTTGAGTTTCAATCTTGCGATCTTTGAGTTTCAATCGTTCGATCTTTGAGTTTCAATCTTGCGATCTTTGAATTTCAATCTTGTGATCTTTGAGTTTTAATCTTGCGATTTTTGAGTTTCAATCATGCGATCTTTGAGTTTCAAACTTGCTATCTTTGAGTTTCAATCTTGCTATCTTTGAGTTTAAATCTTGCGATCTTTGAGTTTCAATCTTGCAATCTTTGATTTTAAATCTTACGATCTTTGAGTTTCAGTCTTGCGATCTTTGAGTTTCAATCTTGCCATCTTTGAGTTTCAATTTTGCGATCTTTGAGTTTTAAACTTTCGATCTTTGTGGTTCAATCTTGCTATCTTTGAGTTTCAATCTTGCGATCTATGAGTTTCAATCTTGCGATCTTTGAGTTTAAATCTTTCAATCTCTAAATTTCAATCTTGCGATCCTTGAGTTTTAATCTTGCGATATTTGAGTTTTAATCTTGTGATCTTTTGGTTTCAATCTTGCAATCTTTGAGTTTCAATCTTGCAATCTTTGAGTTTCAATCGTTCGATCTTTGAGTTTCAATCTTGCGATCTTTGAATTTCAATCTTGTGATCTTTGAGTTTCAATCTTGCGATTTTTGAGTTTCAATCATGCGATCTTTGAGTTTCAAACTTGCTGTCTTTAAGTTTCAATCTTGCAATCTTTTAGTTTCAATCTTGCAATCTTTGAGATTTAATCTTGCTATCTTTGAGTTTATTCTTGCAATCTTTGAATTTTAATCTTGCCATTTTTGAGTTTTAATTTTGCCATCTTTGAGTTTTAATCTTGCGATCTTTGAGTTTTAATCTTGCGATCTTTGAGTTTCAATCTTGCGATCTTTGAGTTTCAAATCGTTCGACCTTTGAGTTTCAATCTTGCGATCTTTGAATTTCAATCTTGTGATCTTTGAGTTTCAATCTTGCGATTTTTGAGTTTCAATCATGCAATCTTTGAGTTTCAAACTTGCTATCTTTGAGTTTCATTCTTGCTATCTTTGAGTTTAAATCTTGCATTCTTTGAGTTTCAATCTTGCAATCTTTGATTTTAAATCTTACGATCTTTGAGTTTCAGTCTTGCGATCTTTGAGTTTCAATCTTGCCATTTTTGAGTTTCAATTTTGCGATCTTTGAGTTTTAAACTTGCGATCTTTGTGGTTCAATCTTGCTATCTTTGAGTTTCAATCTTGCGATCTTTGAGTTTCAATCTTGCGATCTTTGAGTTTAAATCTTGCGATATTTGAGTTTCAATCTTGTTATCTTTAAGTTTCAATCTTGCGATCTTTGAGTTTCAATCTTGCGATCTTTGAGTTTCAATCTTGCGATATTTGAGTTTCAATCTTGCTATCTTTAAGTTTCAATCTTGCGATCTTTGAGTTTCAATCTTGCGATCTTTGAGTTTCAATCTTGCGATCTCTGAGTTTCAATCTTGAAATCTTTGAGTTTCAATCTTGCGATCCTTTAGTTTCAATCTTATGATCTTTGAGTTTCAATCTTGCGATCTTTGAGTTTCAATTTTGCGACCTTTGAGTTTAAATCTTGCGATCTTTGAGTTTCAATCTTGCGATTTTTGAGTTTCAATCTTGCGATCTTTGAGTTTCAATCTTGCGATCTTTGAGTTTCAATCGTTCGATCTTTGAGTTTCAATCTTGCGATCTTTGAATTTCAATCTTGTGATCTTTGAGTTTCAATCTTGCGATTTTTGAGTTTCAATCATGCGATCTTTGAGTTTCAAACTTGCTATCTTTGAGTTTCACTCTTGCTTTCTTTGAGTTTAAATAATGCAATCTTTGAGTTTCAATCTTGCAATCTTCGATTTTAAATCTTACGATCTTTGAGTTTCAGTCTTGCGATCTTTGAGTTTCAATCTTGCTATCTTTGTGTTTCAATTTTGCGATCTTTGAGTTTTAAACTTGCGATCTTTGTGGTTCAATCTTGCTATCTTTGAGTTTCAATCTTGCGATCTTTGAGTTTCAATCTTACGATCTTTGAGTTTCAATCTTGCAATCTCTAAATTTCAATCTTGCGATCTTTGAGTTTTAATCTTGCGATATTTGAGTTTTAATCTTGTGATCTTTTGGTTTCAATCTTGCGATCTTTGAGTTTCAATCTTGCGTCTTTGAGTTTCAATCTTGCTATCTTTAATTTTCAATCTTGCGATCTTTGAGTTTCAATCTTGCGATCTTTGAGTTTCAATCTTGCGATCTTTGAGTTTCAATCTTTCGATCTTTGAGTTTCAATCTTGCGATCTTTGAGTTTCTATCTTGCGATCTTTGATTTTCAATCTTGCGATCTTTGAGTTTCAATCTTGCGATCATTGAGTTTCAATCGTTCGATCTTTGAGTTTCAATATTGCGATCTTTGAGTTTCAATCGTTCGATCTTTGAGTTTTAATCTTGCGATCTTTGAGTTTCAATCTTGCAATCTTTAAGTTTCAATCTTGCAATCTTTGACATTTAGTCTTGCTATCTTTGAGTTTGAATCTTGCAATCTTTGAGTTTCAATCTTGCCATTTTTGAGTTTCAATCTTGCGATCTTTGAGTTTCAATTTTGCGATCTTTGAGTTTCAATCTTGCGATTTTTGAGTTTGAATCATGCGATCTTTGAGTTTCAAACTTGCTATCTTTGAGTTTCAATCTTGCGATCTTTGAGTTTCAATCTTGCTATCTTTAAGTTTCAATCTTGCAATCTTTTAGTTTCAATCTTGCAATCTTTGAGATTCAATCTTGCTATCTTTGAGTTTGAATCTTGCGATCTTTGAGTTTCAATCCTGCATTCTTTGAGTTTCAATCCTTCGATCTTTGAGTTTCAATCTTGCGATCTTTGGGTCTCATTCTTGCGATCTTTGATTTTCAATTATGCGATCTTTTAGTTTCAATCTTGAGATCTTTGAGTTTCAATCTTGCTATTTTTTAGTTTAAATCTTGCGATCTTTGAGTTTCAAACTTGCTATCTTTGAGTTTTAATCTTGCGATCTTTGAGTTTCAATCTTGCTATTTTTAAGTTTCAATCTTGCAATCTTTTAGTTTCAATCTTGCAATCTTTGAGTTTCAATCTTGCTATCTTTGAGTTTCAATCTTGCAATCTTTGATTTTAAATCTTACGATCTTTGAGTTTCAGTCTTGCGATCTTTGTGTTTCAATCTTGCCATCTTTGAGTTTCAATTTTGCGATCTTTGAGTTTTAAACTTGCGATCTTTGTGGTTCAATCTTGCTATCTTTGAGTTTTAATCCTGCGATCTATGAGTTTCAACCTTGCGATCTTTGAGTTTAAATCTTTCAATCTCTAAAATTTCAATCTTGCGATCTTTGAGTTTTAATCTTGCGATATTTGAGTTTTAATCTTGTGATCTTTTGGTTTCAATCTTGCGATTTTTGAGTTTCAATCTTGCGATCTTTGAGTTTCAATCTTGCTATCTTTAAGTTTCAATCTTGCGATCTTTGAGTTTCAATCTTGCGATCTTTGTGTTTCATCTTGCGATCTCTGAGTTTCAATATTGCGATCTTTTGAGTTTCAATCTTAAGATCTTTGAGTTTCAATCTTGCGATCTTTGAGTTTCAATCTTGCGATCTTTGAGTTTCAATCTTGCAATCTAAGTTTCAATCTTGCGATCTTTGAGTTTTAATCTTGCGATATTTGAGTTTCAATCTTGCAATCTTTTGAGTTTCAATCTTGTTATCTTTAAGTTTCAATCTTGCGATCTTTGAGTTTCAATCTTGTGATCTTTGAGTTTTCAATCTTGTGATCTCTGAGTTTCAATCTTGCGATCTTTGAGTTTCAATTTTTGTGATCTTTGAGTTTCAATCTTGCGATTTTTGAGTTTGAATCATGCGATCTTTGAGTTTCAAACTTGCTATCTTTGAGTTTCAATCTTGCGATCTTTGAGTTTCAATCTTGCTATCTTTAAGTTTCAATCTTGCAATCTTTTAGTTTCAATCTTGCAATCTTTGAGATTCAATCTTGCTATCTTTGAGTTTGAATCTTGCGATCTTTGAGTTTCAATCCTGCATTCTTTGAGTTTCAATCCTTCGATCTTTGAGTTTCAATCTTGCGATCTTTGGGTCTCATTCTTGCGATCTTTGATTTTCAATTATGCGATCTTTTAGTTTCAATCTTGAGATCTTTGAGTTTCAATCTTGCTATTTTTTAGTTTAAATCTTGCGATCTTTGAGTTTCAAACTTGCTATCTTTGAGTTTTAATCTTGCGATCTTTGAGTTTCAATCTTGCTATTTTTAAGTTTCAATCTTGCAATCTTTTAGTTTCAATCTTGCAATCTTTGAGTTTCAATCTTGCTATCTTTGAGTTTCAATCTTGCAATCTTTGATTTTAAATCTTACGATCTTTGAGTTTCAGTCTTGCGATCTTTGTGTTTCAATCTTGCCATCTTTGAGTTTCAATTTTGCGATCTTTGAGTTTTAAACTTGCGATCTTTGTGGTTCAAATCTTGCTATCTTTGAGTTTTAATCCTGCGATCTATGAGTTTCAACCTTGCGATCTTTGAGTTTAAATCTTTCAATCTCTAAATTTCAATCTTGCGATCCTTGAGTTTTAATCTTGCGATATTTGAGTTTTAATCTTGTGATCTTTTGGTTTCAATCTTGCGATCTTTGAGTTTCAATCTTGCGATCTTTGAGTTTCAATCTTGTTATCTTAAGTTTCAATCTTGCGATCTTTTGAGTTTCAATCTTGCGATCTTTGAGTTTCAATCCTGCTATCTTTGAGTTTCAATCTTGCGATCTTTGAGTTTCAATCTTGCGATCTTTGAGTTTCAATCTTGCGATCTTTGAGTTTCAATCTTGCGATCTTTGAGTTTCAATCTTGCAATCTAAGTTTCAATCTTGCGATCTTTGAGTTTTAATCTTGCGATATTTGAGTTTCAATCTTGCAATCTTTGAGTTTCAATCTTGTTATCTTTTAAGTTTCAATCTTGCGATCTTTGAGTTTTTTTTGTTTTTTTTTTTTTTTTTTTTAAATTTTTTTTTTTTTATTTTTTTTTTTTTTTTTTTTTTTTTTTTTTTTTTTTTAAATTTGGTTTTTTTTTTTTTTTTTTTTTTTTTTTTTAAAATTTTTTTTTTTTTTTTTTTTTTTTTTTTTTTAAATTTTTTTTTTTTGGTTTTTTTTTTTTTTTTTTTTTTTTTGTTTTTTTTTTTTCAATCTTGGGATCTTTGAGTTTTAAACTTGCGATTTTGAGTTTCAATCTTCATCTTTTTAGTTTATCTTCGATCTTTAATTTCAATCTTTTGGATCTTTTAGTTTTTTTTTCGATTTTGAGTTTCAATCTGCAAAATTTGAGTTTCAACTTGCGATTTTGGGTTCATTTTTGCGATCTTTGATTTTAATCTTGCATCTTTTATTTCAATCTGGAATCTTTTATTTTAATTTGCTATTTTTTTTTTTAAAACTTGCACTTTGATTTTTTAATCTTGCATTTTTGATTTTAACTTGCGATCTTTGGTTTTAATTGGGGGATCTTTGAGTTTCAATCTTGCGATCTTTTAGTTTCAATCTTCGATCTTTGAGTTTCAATCTTGCATCTTTGAAAATTCAATTTGGTTTTTAGTTTCAATCCCCGATTTTTTAGTTTCAATCTGCGATCTTTGATTTAAAAAGTATCTTTTAGTTTAATCTTTCATTTTGAGTTTAAAACTTGCTATTTTAAGTTCACTTGCAAACTTTTGTTTTCAATCTTGAAACTTTGAATTCAATCTTGCATCTTTAGTTTAAACTTAAACTTTGATTTTTACTTGCCCTTTTTATTAAAAAGCCCATCTTTGATTTTCAATCTTCATCTTTTTTCAATCTTTTATCTTTTTTAGTTTTAAATTTTTTATCTTTGATTTTTAATCTTCGTCTTTGAGTTTTCAATCTTTCGTTTTTGATTTTAATCTTTGGGTCTTTGATTTCAAATTTGGATTTTGATTTCAATCTTGCAAAACTTTTGAGTTTCAAAAATTTCATTTTGAGTTCAACTGCATCTTTGATTTAAACTTCATCTTTGAGTTTTCTTTTTTCATCTTTATTTTAATCTTCAAACTTTTTTCATTTGGATCTTTGAGTTTTAATCTTGCACTTTTAGTTTTAATTTGCATTTTGAATTTTTAAACTTTTTTTTGGATTTTTTTTGAAATTTTTTTATCTTGCGATCTTTTAGTTTTAATCTTGGATCTTTGAGTTTCAATCTTCGATCTTTGAGTTTTAAAAGTTTGACTTTTTTTTCAATCTTTCATCTTTTAAATTTCAAACTTGTATCTTTGAGTTTCAACTTGCGATTTTGATTTTTTAATCAAGCGATCTTTTAGTTTCAAACTTGCATCTTTGAGTTTTTAATCTTCATTTTGGTTTTAACTTGATTTTTTTGGGTTTTAATCTTGCATCTTTTATTTTAATCTTCATCTTTTAGTTTTTCAATTTTGCGATTTTGAATTTCAATCTGGATCTTTTATATCAATTTGCGATATTTGGTTTTAACTTGCGACCTTGAGTTTCAATCTTGCGATCTTTTAGTTTCAATCTTTCGATCTTTGAGTTTTTAAACTTTCGACTTAGTTTCAAACGTTCGATTTTGAGTTTCAATTTGCATCTTTTTGAATTTTTAAACTTTGATTTTGAGTTTCAATCTTGCGATTTTGATTTCAATCTTCGATCTTTGAGTTTTAACTTGCGATCTTTGATTTAATCTTGCAATTTTTTTAAAATTTAATCTTTGGTTAAATTTTTTTGGTTTTAAACTTTCAAACTTGAGTTTTAATCTTTTATTTTGAGTTTCAATCTTGCGATCTTTGATTTCAATTTTGGGTTTTGAGTTTTTCTTGCGAAATTTTTAGTTTTTAATCTTCGATCTTTTAGTTTTAATCTTGCGATCTTTTTTTCAATCTTGGATCTTTTTGGGTTTTAAACTTGCGATCTTTGAGTTTTAATTTTCGACTTTTAGTTTCAATCTGCATTTTTTGATTTCAATCCTTTGGGTCTTTAGTTTCAATTTGCGATCTTTGGTTTTATTTTTTTGACTTTGATTTTAATCTGCGACTTTAGTTTCAATCTTGGAAACTTTTTTAATTTCAATCTTGCAAATTTTTTAGTTTAAAACTTGCATCTTTGATTTAAAATTGCAAACTTTGAGTTTCAAACTTCATTTTGAGTTTCAATCTTGCGATCTTTGAGTTTCAATTTTGCGATCTTTGAGTTGCAATCTTGCCCCGGGGGGGATCTTGAGTTTCAATCGTGCTCGATCTTTTGAGTTCAATCTTGCGATCTTTGAGTTTCAATCTTGTATCTTTGGAGTTTCAATCTTGCGATCTTTGAGTGTTCATTTTGCGATCTTTGAGTTCAATTCTGGCGATTCTTTGAGTTTCAATCTTGCGATCTTGACTTTTAATATCTTGCGATCTTGGAGTCTCATTCTTGTGATCGTTGATGTTTCAATCTTGCCGATCTTTGAGTTTCAATCTTGAGATCTTTGATTTGCAATCTTGCGATTTTTGATTTAAATCTTGCGATCTTTGAGTTTCAATCTTGCGATCTTTGAGTTTCAATCTTGCGATCTTTGAGTTTCAATCTTGCGATCTTTGAGTTTCAATCTTGCGATCTTTGAGTTTCAATCTTGCGATCTTTGAGTTTCAATCTTGCGATCTTTGAGTTTCAATCTTGCGATCTTTGAGTTTCAATCTTGCGATCTTTGAGTTTCAATCTTGCAATCTTTTAGTTTCAATCTTGCTATCTTTGAGTTTCAATCTTGCTATCTTTGAGTTTCAATCTTGCGATCTTTGAGTTTCAATCTTGCGATCTTTGAGTTTCAATCTTGCGATCTTTGAGTTTCAATCTTGCGATCTTTGAGTTTCAATCTTGCGATCTTTGAGTTTCAATCTTGCGATCTTTGAGTTTCAATCTTGCGATCTTTGAGTTTCAATCTTGCGATCTTTGAGTTTCAATCTTGCGATCTTTGAGTTTCAATCTTGCTATCTTTGAGTTTCAATCTTGCGATCTTTGAGTTTCAATCTTGCTATCTTTGAGTTTCAATCTTGCGATCTTTGAGTTTCAATCTTGTCATCTTTGAGTTTCAATCTTGCGATCTTTGAGTTTCAATCTTGCGATCTTTGAGTTTCAATCTTGCGATCTTTGAGTTTCAATCTTGCGATCTTTGAGTTTCAATCTTGCGATCTTTGAGTTTCAATCTTGCGATCTTTGAGTTTCAATCTTGCGATCTTTGAGTTTCAATCTTGCGATCTTTGAGTTTCAATCTTGCGATCTTTGAGTTTCAATCTTGCGATCTTTGAGTTTCAATCTTGCGATCTTTGAGTTTCAATCTTGCGATCTTTGAGTTTCAATCTTGCGATCTTTGAGTTTCAATCTTGCGATCTTTGAGTTTCAATCTTGCGATCTTTGAGTTTCAATCTTGCGATCTTTGAGTTTCAATCTTGCGATCTTTGAGTTTCAATCTTGCGATCTTTGAGTTTCAATCTTGCGATCTTTGAGTTTCAATCTTGCGATCTTTGAGTTTCAATCTTGCGATCTTTGAGTTTCAATCTTGCGATCTTTGAGTTTCAATCTTGCGATCTTTGAGTTTCAATCTTGCGATCTTTGAGTTTCAATCTTGCGATCTTTGAGTTTCAATCTTGCGATCTTTGAGTTTCAATCTTGCGATCTTTGAGTTTCAATCTTGCGATCTTTGAGTTTCAATCTTGCGATCTTTGAGTTTCAATCTTGCGATCTTTGAGTTTCAATCTTGCGATCTTTGAGTTTCAATCTTGCGATCTTTGAGTTTCAATCTTGCGATCTTTGAGTTTCAATCTTGCGATCTTTGAGTTTCAATCTTGCGATCTTTGAGTTTCAATCTTGCGATCTTTGATTTTCAATCTTGCGATCTTTGAGTTTCAATCTTGCGATCTTTGAGTTTCAATCGTTCGATCTTTGAGTTTCAATCTTGCGATCTTTGAGTTTCAATCTTGCGATCTTTGAGTTTCAATCTTGCAATCTTTGAGTTTCAATCTTGCTATCTTTGAGTTTCAAACTTGCAATCTTTGAGTTTCAATCTTGCTATCTTTGAGTTTCAATCTTGCGATCTTTGAGTTTCAATCTTGCGATCTTTGAGTTTCAATCTTGCGATCTTTGAGTTTCAATCTTGCGATCTTTGAGTTTCAATCGTTCGATCTTTTAGTTTCAATCTTGCGATCTTTGAATTTCAATCTTGTGATCTTTTGGTTTCAATCTTGCGATCTTTGAGTTTCAATCTTGCGATCTTTGAGTTTCAATTCTGCATTCTTTGAGTTTCAATCCTTCGATCTTTCAGTTTCAATCTTGCGATCTTTGGGTCTCATTCTTGTGATCTTTGATTTTCAATCTTGCGATCTTTTAGTTTCAATCTTGAGATCTTTGAGTTTCAATCTTGCTATTTTTTAGTTTAAATCTTGCGATCTTTGAGTTTCAATCTTGCGATCTTTGAGTTTCAATCTTGCGATCTTTGAGTTTCAATCTTGCGATCTTTGAGTTTCAATCTTGCGATCTTTGAGTTTCAATCTTGCGATCTTTGAGTTTCAATCGTTCGATCTTTGAGTTTCAATCTTGCGATCTTTGAATTTCAATCTTGTGATCTTTGAGTTTCAATCTTGCGATTTTTGAGTTTCAATCATGCGATCTTTGAGTTTCAAACTTGCTATCTTTGAGTTTCAATCTTGCGATCTTTGAGTTTCAATCTTGCTATCTTTAAGTTTCAATCTTGCAATCTTTTAGTTTCAATCTTGCCATCTTTGAGATTCAATCTTGCTATCTTTGAGTTTGAATCTTGCAATCTTTGAATTTTATTCTTGCCATTTTTGAGTTTCAATTTTGCCATCTTTGAGTTTCAATCTTGCGATCTTTAAGTTTCAATCTTGCGATCTTTGAGTTTCAATCTTGCGATCTTTGAGTTTCAATCGTTCGATCTTTGAGTTTCAATCTTGCGATCTTTGAATTTCAATCTTGTGATCTTTGAGTTTCAATCTTGCGATTTTTGAGTTTCAATCATGCGATCTTTGAGTTTCAAACTTGCTATCTTTGAGTTTCAATCTTGCTATCTTTGAGTTTAAATCTTGCGATCTTTGAGTTTGAATCTTGCAATCTTTGATTTTAAATCTTACGATCTTTGAGTTTCAGTCTTGCGATCTTTGAGTTTCAATCTTGCCATCTTTGAGTTTCAATTTTGCGATCTTTGAGTTTTAAACTTTCGATCTTTGTGGTTCAATCTTGCTATCTTTGAGTTTCAATCTTGCGATCTATGAGTTTCAATCTTGCGATCTTTGAGTTTAAATCTTTCAATCTCTAAATTTCAATCTTGCGATCCTTGAGTTTTAATCTTGCGATATTTGAGTTTTAATCTTGTGATCTTTTGGTTTCAATCTTGCAATCTTTGAGTTTCAATCTTGCAATCTTTGAGTTTCAATCGTTCGAACTTTGAGTTTCAATCTTGCGATCTTTGAATTTCAATCTTGTGATCTTTGAGTTTCAATCTTGTGATTTTTGAGTTTCAATCATGCGATCTTTGAGTTTCAAACTTGCTGTCTTTAAGTTTCAATCTTGCAATCTTTTAGTTTCAATCTTGCAATCTTTGAGATTTAATCTTGCTATCTTTGAGTTTATTCTTGCAATCTTTGAATTTTAATCTTGCCATTTTTGAGTTTTAATTTTGCCATCTTTGAGTTTTAATCTTGCGATCTTTGAGTTTTAATCTTGCGATCTTTGAGTTTCAATCTTGCGATCTTTGAGTTTCAATCGTTCGACCTTTGAGTTTCAATCTTGCGATCTTTGAATTTCAATCTTGTGATCTTTGAGTTTCAATCTTGCGATTTTTTAGTTTCAATCATGCAATCTTTGAGTTTCAAACTTGCTATCTTTGAGTTTCATTCTTGCTATCTTTGAGTTTAAATCTTGCATTCTTTGAGTTTCAATCTTGCAATCTTTGATTTTAAATCTTACGATCTTTGAGTTTCAGTCTTGCGATCTTTGAGTTTCAATCTTGCCATTTTTGAGTTTCAATTTTGCGATCTTTGAGTTTTAAACTTGCGATCTTTGTGGTTCAATCTTGCTATCTTTGAGTTTCAATCTTGCGATCTTTGAGTTTCAATCTTGCGATCTTTGAGTTTAAATCTTTCAATCTCAAAATTTCAATCTTGCGATCCTTGAGTTTTAATCTTGCGATATTTGAGTTTTATTCTTGTGATCTTTTAGTTTCAATCTTGCGATCTTTGAGTTTCAATCTTGCGATATTTGAGTTTCAATCTTGTTATCTTTAAGTTTCAATCTTGCGATCTTTGAGTTTCAATCTTGCGATCTTTGAGTTTCAATCTTGCGATCTCTGAGTTTCAATCTTGAAATCTTTGAGTTTCAATCTTGCGATCCTTTAGTTTCAATCTTATGATCTTTGAGTTTCAATCTTGCGATCTTTGAGTTTCAATTTTGCGATCTTTGAGTTTAAATCTTGCGATCTTTGAGTTTCAATCTTGCGATTTTTGAGTTTCAATCTTGCGATCTTTGAGTTTCAATCTTGCGATCTTTGAGTTTCAATCGTTCGATCTTTGAGTTTCAATCTTGCGATCTTTGAATTTCAATCTTGTGATCTTTGAGTTTCAATCTTGCGATTTTTGAGTTTCAATCATGCGATCTTTGAGTTTCAAACTTGCTATCTTTGAGTTTCAATCTTGCTATCTTTGAGTTTAAATCTTGCGATCTTTGAGTTTGAATCTTGCAATCTTTGATTTTAAATCTTACGATCTTTGAGTTTCAGTCTTGCGATCTTTGAGTTTCAATCTTGCCATCTTTGAGTTTCAATTTTGCGATCTTTGAGTTTTAAACTTTCGATCTTTGTGGTTCAATCTTGCTATCTTTGAGTTTCAATCTTGCGATCTATGAGTTTAATCTTGCGATCTTTGAGTTTAAATCTTTCAATCTCTAAATTTCAATCTTGCGATCTTTGAGTTTTAATCTTGCGATATTTGAGTTTTAATCTTGTGATCTTTTGGTTTCAATCTTGCAATCTTTGAGTTTCAATCTTGCGATCTTTGAGTTTCAATCTTGCGATCTTTGAGTTTCAATCTTGCGATCTTTGAGTTTCAATCTTGCGATCTTTGAGTTTCAATCTTGCGATCTTTGAGTTTCAATCTTGCAATCTTTAAGTTTCAATCTTGCGATCCTTTAGTTTCAATCTTGCGATCTTTGAGTTTCAATCTTGCGATCTTTGAGTTTCAATCTTGCGATCTTTGAGTTTCAATCTTGCGATCTTTGAGTTTCAATCTTGCGATCTTTGAGTTTCAATCTTGCGATCTTTGAGTTTCAATCTTGCGATCTTTGAGTTTCAATCTTGCGATCTTTGAGTTTCAATCTTGCGATCTTTCAGTTTCAATCTTGCGATCTTTGAGTTTCATTCTTGCGATCTTTGAGTTTCAATCTTGCGATCTTTTAGTTTCAATCTTGCGATCTTTGAGTTTCAATCTTGCTATCTTTGAGTTTAAATCTTGCGATCTTTGAGTTTCAATCTTGCGATCTTTGAGTTTCAATCTTGCGATCTTTGAGTTTCAATCTTGCGATCTTTGAGTTTCAATCTTGCGATCTTTGAGTTTCAATTTTGCGATCTTTGAGTTTCAAACTTGCGATCTTTGTGTTTCAATCTTGCTATCTTTGAGTTTCAATCTTGCGATTTGGTTTTTTAAAAGCGATCTTTGAGTTTAAACTTTCAAAATTAAATTCAATCTTGCGACCTTTTATTTTAAAATTTCATTTTGGTTTAATCGTATCTTTTTGGGTTTTAATCTTTCAAACTTAGTTTCAATCTTGCAATCTTTTAGTTTTTATCTTGAAATTTTTTTGATTTAATCTTGGATTTTTTAATTTCAATTTTGATCTTTGAGTTTCAATCTTGGATTTTAAATTTCAATCTGCGATCTTTTAGTTTTTAAACTTGCGTCTTTAAATTTCAATCTTTAAAACTTTTAGTTTCATCTTCAACTTTTAATTTAATCTGTATCTTGATTTATTTTTGCAATTTGAATTTAATCTTTCATTTTT
Source organism: Stictocephala bisonia (assembly GCA_035578905.1). NCBI lineage: Eukaryota > Metazoa > Arthropoda > Insecta > Hemiptera > Membracidae > Stictocephala > Stictocephala bisonia. The sequence goes on from JAQJVL010007810.1 coordinate 21,809, forward strand.
GAGTTTTAATTTTTCCATCTTTTTAGTTTAACTTCACTTTATTTTTAAATCTTGGAAACTTTGAGTTTAAACTTGCATCTTTGTTAATCTTCGACCCTTTTGGTTTATCTTGCGACTTTGATTTCAAACTTGGATCTTTGAGTTTCAATTTTGCATTTTTTAGTTTTTAAAAAATTGATCTTTGGTTTTTAAAACTTTCTATCTTTTAGTTTTATTTTTGCATCTTTTAGTTTAAAATTTCATTTTTTGGGGTTTAATCTTCAATCTTATTTAAAACTTCGATTTGAGTTTTATCTTGGGTCTTTGGTTTCAATCTTGCCCTTTTTTTGGTTTCAATTGCATCTTTGGTTTTAAACTTGGGCTTTGGTTCAATCTTGCATCTTTGATTTTTAATCTTGGTTTTTTTTAAAACTT
>JAQJVL010007811.1:0-22224 GCA_035578905.1 Stictocephala bisonia
TTCCAAATTAGCAAAGGGATTTACCTAATTAGAAGGTTAAGGTCTTGTTTGAGCTTAAATGTCCTTAGAGTGGTATATTTTGCTCAAATCCACAGTCTTTTATCTTATGGTACCTTATTGTGGGGTCATCAGTCATCTGCAGATAAGCTGTTTAAATTACAAAAGAGAGCTATTAGATTAATTTGTAACCTTTCTTTCCGCAGTAGTTGTAAGTCTAGTTTTATTGAATTGTGTATAATGAGTCTTCCCTCCTTATTTGTATATCAATGTCTAATGTACGCCAAAGAAAATTATGTAACCTTAGAAAAACTTGGTGATACTCATGACTATTGTACTAGATTTAAGAATAACTTAAGTATTTTTAGATGTAATTATACCAAAACACAAAAAAAATTTATGTATGTATCATTGAAATTATTTAATTTTCTTCCTATTGATTATAAAATGCTGCCTATTGATACGTTTAAGTATAAAATTGAGAATTTACTTACTAAAAATTGTCTATATAATATAGAAGAGTTTTTGAATTGGTTTTTGAGTAGATAATTACTTATTTTTAATTAGTTATAATTGTATTGACGCTTGTAATACATTTTGTGAAATGTTTCTACAATAAAATATTTATCTATTATTTATTTATTTATTTATAGTATACAAACGTTTCTTAACAACAACAACAACCCAAACGCCTCAAGATAATTTTAAGTGGACCTCTCGGGATTTGCATTCGTGACCCTCAGTGCTTATTTAAATGAACATGTCTCAAAATAAATTCAATGGTGGAATGTCTAACAAGTATTTATATAAGATATAAGTACCCCTTTTCCTTTAATCTGTGGATTGTATAAGAGTGGGTAAAAATGGGAACTAGAGGGCAACTTTATTCTTGCGTGAGGGTATTTGTTGAATATGCATTTGGCAACACTGTAAATATATCTTTATCTCAGCTGGAAACTGGTAAGTTATATACAAGCTATCAAAGTAAGCAAAGTAAAACAATTTAAAATTAGCAAGGGGAGAGAGAGAAATTTGAAGAGGGAATAGATATCGAAGTTAAGACAGTTTCATGGAATTAATTATAACATCTTAGACCCGTTTACGATTTACTGAGAATAAAACTAAAATATCAGTGTAGGCTTAAGTTAGGCATTTATCGAGAAAATATATAGTCATTTATTTATTGCCAATTGTGTGTTTAAAGAGAGTTTAAAATGCCAAACAGTGGAACTAATAATACTGCAAATTCAGAAGAAGCTGCCAGAAGTGCAGTCGAAATTAATTTCGCTACCTTTACTATAATTGTTGTTTTTATAAGATTACGTAAGCTATATTTTTGCTATGGGTGTGAGGCTGCCAAATATCTCATCCAAATGCTAGGGAATATAGTAAATGTAAACAGATTGTCATATTATTTGCCACTGTAGAGGTAGGAGTTTGGTCAATTAACTCAAAAACTTACTATATCTGTCAGTGATTTACACTGTCTTTTTCAACAGGACTTATCTTATCCAACAATATACTAGCTGCTAAAACTGGTAGGATTTTTTTTCTTTTTTCAAAAGCTGTTGCTTTTGATAAGATGTTTGAATTATTATTTTTTGTAAATGATTAATTATTGACTTTTTTAATAAATACTGCATTGATAAGAGTCAAAACGTTTAGGTGTACATAATTGTTTCTTACTTTAACCGTTTTGTAATTTATAGTATGTTCATTTTTTTAGTAAAATAATCAACCCTTGGAGAAATTAACTATTATAGTTTAGGTAAAGTTGCAGTTTTCTGTAGTAGGCCTAACTTCTTACCAAATTTATTGGCGTCTTCTATTGATTGGTTGGCCTGTTAATAATGGAAGGAAAGAATATTTTCCAGTATAACTTTGTTGTATATGAAATATTTCCCTTTTATTTGGGTAAACATTTGAACGTTTCACACTAATATTTCTACTTATGTAGTGTTTTAATACTAGTCTAGAACTAGTTATCAACGATAATTTTTTAAGTGCCAGGGTGTTTAATAGATTCATGCATAACAACTAAGTAGCCTATAATAAAATTCTGTTTTGAGTTAGCCCAGCTTTTTGGTAGGGGAACCTGCAGTTAGTCGAGGAATTAGTACTATATTGTTTGGTTATTTTTTAATAACATTGAAATTTTTGTAATGTAGAATTGTAATTGTGACTAACTGCAGTTTGGAAGAATACTGTAATGGAAGAGTTGATACTCAAGCACTTCAATGACCTTTCGTCTGATTATCACCTTGATCTATTACTTATGTGACACCAGAGCACTCACTTCTTGGCTAACTTATCGTACAACATAACTTATCATGTATGATAATAATGGTATGATAATCCTCATGTAATAACTTGTCAGAAAGTTGATTAGGCTATGAGTTTGATGTATGGATATAAGATAGTTAAAGACTTGCTCTCATCTTTGTTTAAATCATCAAAGTAAGTGTAGTAGAAGAGGTCTATAGGAGTGGTGGTGACTCAGTGGCAAAGTCTTCGGACTGCGGAGGACAAGGTCCAAGGTTCGAATCCCCGATGAGCCAATGGCCTGGTACTTCACTTGTTGAATAAGTTCACGCACAGGCCTGTAGGCCCGTTTGAACTGGCGAGTGACGTTTTAAAAAAATACAAATATTTCACATCAGTTTCGTCCATGTCACATGGGCCTAAGTTGTATATATATATATATATTTATATATACACAAGTTAGTTCTGTAAGACATAAAAAATAATCAAAGCTGTGAATATATTTTTTTATTAATAAAAAAACTTCACTGGCCAGTTCACATGGGCCTGTGCATGAACTTTATTCAACGAGTGAGTGAAGTACTGACCGTTGGCTCAGTGGGGATTTGAAACTTGGACCTTGCCCTCCACAGTCCGAAACCTTAGCCACTGAGCCACATGTTTAATTAAGCTCAAATAATAAAACAAATATTCTTGATCATACTAAACAATTCTATGTTTTTTACTCCTTATTTATTTATATATGAGTCGCCGACACAACGATGTTGGTATTTTAAGGCGAATATGAATGGTTAGATGAGTGTGGATGAGTGTAGTCTTGTTACTATCTGAGTTCGACTGTTCCTCAGAAAGGGCAACAGCCAGGGCTTTTTTCCAATTCAATTCAAATATTCTTCATTCGAAGTTTGCATAGTATACCAAGAATAGTGTCATATGATATTATGATAATATAAATTTTACCTTAAAAACTATTAAACCTTATTAAACTATATTATTAGACTATTAAACCTTAGAACTAGAATATGTTCTTCTAAAGGTCTACAATTGCAATCCAAAGATATTTACAATTGCAATCCATAAGGACATTTGTAAATTAGAAAAACAAATTCATAAGACTCAAACTTACATAAAATACATATTTACAATTGTAATCCATAAGGACATTTGTTAATTAGATATTTCTTTAATTCAGACTTAAAATTATTACCATTTAACATCTTTATTTCTTGGGGAAGTGCATTGAAAAAAATTGCTCCCTTAACAAAAGGACTATTTTCAGTAGTTTTGAAATTTCTATTTACCCTATGAAAGTTATATTTGTGCCTTGTATTGTGATTATGAACATCCATATTTTTGTTTGTAAATTTTTCATCTTGTTTAACCAACATTATTACTTGAAACATGTACAAGGCATAAACAGTCAAAATTTTTAAATCGGTAAAAATGTTTTTGCAAGACACTCTAGGATTTACTTTTGCAATTATTCTTAATGACTTCTTTTGGAGAATAAAGACCCTATCCATGTGTGTTTTCGATGCACTACCCCATAACAATAAGCCATAAGAAAGATACGGATACACAAGACCATAATACACCTTGATTAGCATAACTGACTCAAGATAGGAGCTGAGTCTTCTAAGCAAAAATAAGCCAGGTGATATTTTTTTACATACATAGTCAATATGTACCTCCCAGGAAAGTTTTGTATCTAAATAGATGCCAAGGAATTTGCAAGATGAGACCGCCTTAACACTAAAATCATTACTATTTACAACAATATTTTCATTAACACCACTTGGGCTAAAACAAACTAGTTGTGTTTTGTCTAAATTCAGTAGCAAGTTATTGTTCTTGAAATATACATTACATTCATGAATCTAAGGATTTTATTCTCTAATGTGGATAAGTCTTTTGCCCAGCAGAGACCAGATGTATCATCTGCATACATACTTAGAAAATAACTGTTGTCCATTGAAATTTTGAAATCATTAACATAGCAAATAAATAAAAATGGCCCTAATATTGAGCCCTGTGGCACCCCAAATTTTACTATCCTACTGTTTGATCTTTTCCTTTCCACTAAGTATCCATTATCATACAAGATTTCAGTGCATTGTGTTCTGTTATTTAAATAAGATTTGATCAATAAAAACAAGTTACCACTAACACCAGTATTTGCCAATTTATTCAACAGGATTTTGTGATTTACTCGGTCAAATGCTTTTGATAAATCTAAAAACGTTCCTCCTACTTTAACCCATTAAAGCCCAACGGGTCGTTTTCGACCCATCTAAACATGTGTGAATAATTTTGTAGTAGAGTGTAGTATTCCATCTGTGATGCTTTTGTCTGAGAGTGTACTAGACAACTGATCTGAAAAAAGATTTGGGGCCTCTTCCCCCACCCCTACTACCAATGGCAGTCTGGTAGGTTGAGATCTACACAACACATCATGTCTGCTCCAGTCCACAGGTTAGTTTTATACATACCATGTACTTTTAAAATAGATCCAATCAGTGAATATTGTTACAAATACATGTAGTAAACAAAATATTTATTAGTAAGATTCATGAAACTTAACAACTTTTTACTATTATATAACAAACTCTTAGTGGGTCGTAAACGACCCATTGGGACCAAGCCCTTGGTGTAACCTGAAACCTAGCATTCAAACCTTTTTTCAAGTTTTAAAAGAAAAATCCATGGCGTAAGTTGAAATAAATATTTTAAATACATTATACACAATATCCATAATACATTATTTATGTTTCTGTTATCTGCTTATTCAATACAAAACATTTATTTATAACTTTTGTATTATTTTCAGGACCAACACACCGCTTACGTTAGCAGAGATCTTAGAAGCCTTAGAAGACCCTGCGTCAGAATACACTGCGGCTGATATCTATATATGTCCTCCTGACAATGACGACCCTCACAATATTACAGACGAAGAATCTGGAGAGGAAGATTCTAATGACCCAGATAGAGTGTGCCGTCGTCAGCTCCAAGCAGAGGCAGAGATTCGATTCAAAGGAATTGACAACGATGAAAATACACTAGGTGATCAATGTGGTGATGTTGGTGACATACGCCATGAAGACACGGAGGTAAGAACCAATAATTTACAAATAGCTACACATTCTAAAGCTGTAAAGAGGAAACCTGTTTTGAACGCCACACATGTTGCGCCTAAATCTAAAAAAGGGGGAATAAGCAGTGGAAAGCCTGCACCCAAAAAAAAAGATGAGTCCCGTTCGAAACTGGGAAAAAGGCGACTTAGACTTCAGAAGAGAGGTAGGCCTTAAATGTGAAATGGGACCACCTGTTTTGTCATTGTCAGATGAATCTCATCCATTGGAGTTCTTCCAATGTTTCATGCCTGAAGATTTGGTTGAAGACATTGTCAAATTTTCTGTTGTTTATGCAGTACAAAAGAACTTGCCTAATTTTGAGCTAGACATTCCAGATTTTTATACTTTTTTAGGAATTTTGTTCTTGACAGGATACCTTCCCTTGCCTAGAAAACGTATGTTTTGGGAAAACAGTGACGATGTTCATAATACGCTTGTTTCTAACTCGATGCGAAGGAATAGATTTGATGAAATCCTGAGATTTTTACATTTCTGTAATAATGAAGACACAGAAGTTGGAGATAAAATGGCCAAAATACGACCAGTTTTAGATAAACTAAACTTACTTTTCCTTCACTTTGCTCCTGCAGAACATAGATTGTCTGTTGATGAGTCAATGATCCCATATTTCGGGAGACACTCTTGCAAACAATATATTCGAGGCAAACCAATTAGATTTGGTTATAAAGCCTGGGTTTTAGCTGCCCGAAATGGATATTGTATTCAAACAGATGTTTACCAGGGCCGTAAGGCACAGAAGCAGTCACACAACAGTTTGGGTTAGGGGAAAGAGTTGTGCTTGATTTTTGTAATGTCTTAGTACAAAAATTTCCTGGTATTAGATTTAGTTTTTATATTGATAATTTCTTTACAAGCCCCAAGCTGTTAGCTGAGCTTGGAAGATTGGGAATGACTGCTACAGGTACCGTTCGGGCAAACCGAACAGAGAAATGCCCTCTACCTGACAAGAAAATGATGTCTATTCGTGAAAGAGGGGCATTCGAAAGTTACATTGACAAGTCAGACAACATAGTAGCTGTCGCCTGGAAAGACAACAGTGTTGTCACACTAATGTCAAATGAGCATGGTGTGGTGCCTCTTGGTGAAGCTAAGAGGTACTCTATGAAAGAGAGGAAGAAAGTTTCAATTCCTCAGCCATCTCTTATTGCGCATTACAATAGGAATATGGGCGGTGTCGATCTAATGGACAATAACATATCAAATTACAGAATAGGCGTTCGTGGAAAACGGTGGTATATCCCAATCGTCCTCTGGCTTTTTGATGTTGTGATGAGCAACTCTTGGTTTTTGGCTCGCTCTCAAGGAGTTACCTCGGACAGTCTTAGTTTCCGAAGAAGTGTGGTCCAGGCTTTACTTCAAAAATATGGATGTGCTCCTAAAGCAACAGGCCCTACAAGAGCATTGAAGAGGGCTTCAAACCCACTCCGTAGTGACCATGGAGGTCACCTTATAGTAACAGGCCAAAGTAGAAGAAGGTGTGTTTTATGTAAAAATAAAACTGTAAAAGCCTGCAAACGATGTGAGGTCCCACTACACGATACCTGTTTTGCAGATTTCCACAAAAACTAATCATTTGTTTAGTAAACATATGTTTGAAATGTGTTTGTAAATAAAGTTCCTACTGTAGAAACTTTATTGTTTTTTACTACAGCCTTAGTCCCAACGGGTCGTTAACCCTTTCAGTGCCAACGTCTGGGTACCCGGACGTTTTTTAACTGTTCACAAAGTGCCAACGTCCGGTAGGACCCGGACGTTTATAGGTGGTCGCGTAGTGCCAACGTCCGGTTTTCCCGGACGTTTCGTAAAAAAATAGTAAAAAATAAATATAATAATTTTTAGCTTTGAAACTTTAACAATAGTATTAAGAATAATATTCTTTATCCGTTTTCAATATTTATAAAGCATTTAACTGTGTACATTCAGTATATAAAAAGAATAATAAACACATCACAACGTGATCAAGTCAGCAGCGCTCTCGGTCAGCTGTCTGACGCAACGTCATTGTTATTCCTCCAATTCCTCCAATTCAAAAAATTCCTGATGACCGTGAAAAAAATTGCTGTGTTTGCAGTAAGGAAAGTACGCAAAAAGGTGGCAAAAGGAAGAAGTCCACTTTCATGTGTAGTAAATGTAAGAAAGGCATACATAACAAGTGCCTTAGCAAACACCATTGCTAAAAATATTTTAATTTTTTTTATTTATCATAAAAATTGTAAATATGTTAGCCTAGTTCATTTTTTTACTATTAATTATATAATATTATGCAACATGTATGAACTTCATTGAACTTATTTGGATGGAAATCAATAATAGAATATCCTCATGTATTACCGGTTATTGTAGTGAAAAACTGAAATGCGCCAGAATTTACAAAAATGTGAACCAATTAGTTATTTTTGAAGCTATGGACCTGAAAATTTGTATTTATATTCTTAAATGATTGTTTTAATTAGTGAAGTGCACATCTATAACAAACAGATTTTTTTCATCATGGTTAAAAGGCATTCTTTTTGGATAAAAAAAAAAAAAAAAAAAAAAATGGTAAGTACATATATTTTTATATAGTGTTAACCATAATATTATATGATTTCTGTTGTTTTATGGTGTTGTGCATACATTTTGGAAAATAACAAAAAAAAATCATTGTTTTACCTTGATAAATAAATTAGTTATGATTTTTTTTTAAATAGCTTGCAAAACCGCTTAAAATTGCCCGGCAACATAAGGTAAAACTAGTGAAAAAATGCCCGGCAACATAGGGACATTTTTAAAAAAAATGTCCGGCACTGAAAGGGTTAACGACCCATGTGAAAAAAGTACCAATATGTTTAAAAATGAATATTTTTTTGTCATATTGGTGTAAAATAGATAGTTAATAATTGATTTTTCATAGTGGATAAAGTTTTTTTAGGAAAAAAGTTTTGGGCTTTAATGGGTTAATACCATTATTTTTACATTCCAACGCTGTATGAACAAATTCCGCAGCAGCTGATGTAGTACTACGCCCTTTTCTGAATCCGTGTTGGAAATCTTTTATAAGATCGAAGGAGTGATGGTAAGCTGTTAAATGTTTTAGTACTATCTTTTCAATTAGTTTGCTAAAAACAGAAATTAGAGCAACTGGCCTGTAGTTTTGAATATCGGTTTTTCTACCTTTCTTATAAAGTGGTTTTATTAAAGATAATTTTAAAGCTTCTGGAAAGATTCCTTCATTTAGAACACAATTGATTAAATGTAATAGGGGGAAAGCTAATTCTAATTTGCATTTTTTTAATAAATAAGGTGAGATTTCATCCCAGCCAGTTGATCTTTTGTTATTCAAACTATTTATTAGGTCCAGGACATCTGCAAGACACAATTCTGGAATATCACTGTTAAAATTATGTTCATAATTTACATTATCATTGAATGGATACTCAGACTCATTACTTTCAACTGTATTTCACAACTCATAAGTTAAAAAATGTTCTCTAATACTGATTTCTACTGATTAATGTGAATAATTGTTTGCTTAGCCATTTTAATGCATTATCTCTTACTATGAAGAACAGTACACAATTGAAGTTTTTTTGTGTTCTCAGACATTGATACAAAATGGAGAAAATTGTAGCTAGGAACAGCTTGTTTTGTTACTGTACAAAGAATTCTAAAATTTTCAAGGTCTGTTTAGTTAAATTACAAATTTATAATTTAAACAATCTCTAATAAAAAAGAAGAAATGTATATTTGTTTCTCTTAAAACTCTTAGAAATGATTATTTTGTATTTTTGTCAAAGAACTTTGTTGCATTTTCAGAGGCATTTCCAAGACTTACTTGAGGGCTTGCTCTTATTATAAGGCAGTTTATAGTGCAAACAATTCTATGTAAAGGTGATTTTTTATTGTTGTTAGGGGAAAATGATCATGTGTTTGGAATTGATTGCATACATTTACTGAAAATAATGTCCATTTCTTAACATAGAACATTTTTCTTTGATGAACTAAACAATTGGTTATAGTTTGTTTTTTATACATACACAAATAGTATATCATGTTTTGTGACTCATGATATACGGTATCATACAAAAACTTGAAATTTCTCAATTCTCTGTGTTATCTTTAAGTGTACAATATGAAGTAATATGAAGTGAGAAGGTGTTGCATGTTTAATCATGCACTTGAGCCCCGCCTTTAGTTAAAAAACAGCTTTTACTCATATGCAGGGGAGGTTTGGACCAGGTTTGAAATCCAATTGTTGGTTCTTTAAAATATGAATTTTACTATAAAAAAGTGTGTTATTAATATTTGCAGACTAACTGATATTTCCAAATATTTATAAATGTAACATTGAAGTACCTCTAAAGTTCTGTCAGTGGAAATCCAAGATGAGTATTTCACCTCATCAGTTGGATTCCATACATTCAAATTTGTCTTTAGTAATTGACTTGAAACTGTCAGAATAAGGTCATTTTAGACAGTGTTGCAGCATGCAGTCAAATTATCTTACTAATTTTCTTTGTGAGTTGATTGTGATACTTCACCAAATTTTTTTGTTGGTTTGTACATAAACATGTACACCTTATATTAGTTATATTGTTCCTATTCACAATGCAAGCGGTGATACTTTATGCTCAATTAAATAATTTTACCAATACAAAATGTGTAGTTATCAAATAACTACTTGCTGATTTTTTGCTTTTAATAAATAAGCCTCCTTTGTAATAAGGTTAAATCACTTCATACTTTTTCTTTTATATTAATAATTAATCAGTGTTTGGTTTGATTTCAGTTCCACATGTAATACGCATATTAGATCCAAGTAGATGTTAAGAACAACAATAATTGAAATACTAAAATTATGGACGAGGTTTAATTTAGCAGGTATGAGACACACTAGAAAAAATTGAAGATGCAGATTACACGATTTTACATAACACCAAAATATTTCAAGTTGTGATTTAATATGTTTAGTACAGTTATAATTAATAAAATGTTTTGTTTTTTCTACGTTTTTTAACTTCAACATTTGATTAATAACCCAAAGTATTATACTGTGTGATGATCGAAAGCATAACATATTTAAAACAAGTATATGTTTATGTACTGTAGTTTAGTTTGGTTATTAAATTATTTTAAAACAATTTATTGAATATGAAAGTTGTGCATATTATTAACTATGTAAACTTAAAATTTGTGCAACAGATTAACATTTACTAAGGTAACTTGCAACAATAAGAGTACCTAACAATCTTATGACTAGTTCTGTAACAGTCTTATGACTAGTTTTGAGAAACATTTTTGAAAGTTTATATGGTGCAAGGTAGTTAAAAATAAATTGTGAATACGTCTTTTGCTAAAAGCCCTATGAAGTAAATGTGAGTTTAAACTATTTTTTAAACATCATTTGCAGCATTTTACATATGATTTTTATTTCGCGAAATTTTAACTTTTAATGAAGTTAATTGCTGTAGTATATATTATCGTAAACTTTGAACAGATTTGATTCATCACCTTTTTACTGCTGGCACTTTTCAGTAATATCTAATATTAAATTGCTTCTCGCCCCTGGGCCTGATAGTTAGTGGTGGAAATTATTGGATGAAATAACTGAATAATTCTAGTTATTTCAGAGAGAGTAACTGTTAATTTAAAACTACTCAATGAAACCCCTTTTTATTCTTATTCGTTTCTTGTGATTTCTTTCTTGTATTTTACTCATGACAAACAGGTCAATTGAACATATTCTTTAATTACTTGATATCAAGTAAGATTTATTAGGTATTTCTGCAGCAGTTGATCTTTATTTCATCTAAAAAACTAAATAAATTATAAAGATTAGGTGAGTTGAATGTGTTAAATCTTTGAGTAGGTTCATTAACCTGAACAGGTGTGTTAGAACCATGGAACAAGCCAGTCTATAATTGGACTCGTAGTGGATTGAGCCAGAAGAGGGAACACACAATCAAAACTTACTCTACTTGCATTAATACAGTACATCCGTCATTCCTAGAGTCCAATTCAACATTAGCTAGTATGGTGTCAGCAAGTATAGTATTGTTACCCTTACCTTGTATGATCTCTTTTATGAATCTTATTTCCATTCTTAATTCGTTACATTTTTTGTGATCCTAAGCTGAACAATTTCACAGTTCCTTCCTTATTTGAGTACATTTTATAATTTTTTATTTAGAAAAGGTTTGTCAAATCTGAATGGAATAGTTGGTAAAATAATATTTGTAGTTTGCAACAAATGGTAAACAAGGAGGTTGCAAATTTTCCAGAAGCTAGATTATTATTGACAGAAATGTCATTGGTACCACTCGCAATAATTACATGGTTCTTTTCACTATAGTTCTTAGATAATGCAGTCACATCCTGTTTAACCATCTATTTTAACATTTGGTTTGAAGATAGTTGTAACATCAAATCAGTCTCCCAACTTTTCTTGTAATAGTGCAACCACAACCATGTCAATGACTATCTGCAAGCAGTAGAACTTTGTGAGGTTTGGGTTTTCTAGCTGAGAATTTATGAGTTATATTTATTTATCTTTGGACTAAAAATAGTTTATCTGCAGAACTTAAATGATCATGAGATGCCTCTTCATTATACCCAAAAAGAATATTAAAACAGTTACTTTGGGAAATTCTATATTGCAGAACTGGAGCTTTATTATGTTTGAATACCCAGCATATACTTTGTACCAGCCTTCCTCATTTCTCTCACAAATGTTGTTTACTCGCCTTATTCAATTTGTCTTGATTATAATTTGTAGATTGAGAATTTTCGTTAATCATTAGTGAAAGCAATAAATCTTTGTCCATCATGAGACTATTAACAATAATACATGCTAGAAAAGATCTTTTTTTAAACGCCTTTATCAGAGGCCATCTTTCTTCGTGGGTTACTTGTTGGAAAGATAGACTGTGCTGACCTACTATCAATGATTACCTTGCGTATTCCTGCTACTTTCACTAGAACCTTAGACTCATTTCATAGGCAACACTATTCTACCTCGTATGCCTATAGCTGTCTGCCACGACCACATAGAACTGGTAATGCTATCAGCAGCGACTGACTTCCTCTGTCAGAGTGAATCAGTATTAAAGAAACTTCTTACACATTAACTCATCTGTGAATATGGTCCTAATTGTGCAGTAAGGTGACTTATGTTTCTTTTTTCTTTTGCTCTGTGAGTTGCATACAATGTTAGTTTCAATGTTCAAATATTTACCAATATATATTTAAAAAATGTATGAAAATCTAACGGCAGTCAGCATGGCCGTTCTATCTGGCCGATTTCCTTCATTTTGGTTTTAAATGAAAGGTATTTGTTTACAGATCAGCCATCAAGTATTAAAACATACTAAGCTTTGGTATTTTTTACATTTTACTCAATGTTTTTCTCCTATACATTTCTTAAAGGAATCTGAAACGTACTGTAACCATTTCTTTATCAGTTTCTCCGCTGTTAATGAACCGACGTACTTTGTTTTGTTTAACCCGCCAGTGGACTCATGCCGGCGAAAAGACCGCAAGCAGCCATTTTGTTTGGCAGAGGGCTGACCGTGAGTCACAACTACACCCCCCTCCTGCTACTTGTCGAGGACAACATCCGTAAGGTCTGGAGGGGTAGGGGGACCAGATAGTCACCTTTCGAGCTTCGGCGTGTGTGTTTGTTTTACCGTGCGGTCTTTTTTACCCCAAGAATCTTGGCGAAGAAGATGAAAGCAATTCATCCGACTGAACAAGGCGTGTATATTTTACAGTATATATACCATTGTACAATATTTAAGTCTTATTCAAATGTAATTTTATTAACTTTTTATTAAATAACAATATACAATTATTATAAAAATATCAAACATTCAAAACTTCAAACATTAAATAAATTAATTAATTAAGTTATTTTATTATATAATTGTAATATTAAGATGTATAAATCATATATACAATGTTATTGAAATAATAAAAGGTGTTTTTTGGATAAAATAGAAGTATTTCCTTTATTAAAACCCTAAACAAAAAAATGCGGTCTAAAAGACCCCATGAGTCTACTGGCGTAATGAAGTTCATGAGTCCACTGGAGGGTTAAAACCCTGAGTGAAATGTGTGCTTTATTTTGAGCTGATCACCCAAATTGGTTAAGACTGAGGGTATTTAAGCACGGACATTCGTCCTAAATTTTGGTTTTTTAAAACGATTTTTCATGTCGTAATAAACGTAAATAAACAAGCCATTTGAAGCTGTGCATTAGGCATCTCAAGAGAGGTTTGATTATATTAACCTGTTTTATTCTCTATATGCCATTTATTCATGTAAGTTTAATGTAGCTGTTGGTCTCGCCAATTTATACATTTCTTTAGTTACTTTATAAGTTTTGTGAGTATTTTGTACTTTGAATTATGGGTCTTGGAGGAAAAACAAAAGACGCTTGCAGGAATAATGAAAAACGGAAATTGAAGAGTGAAGGATCTAATTTGATGACATGTAGTCCTTTAATCACAAGAAAAATACAAGGCCCTGATAATACTGATTTGATGACATCTGATCCTTCTTCCTCTAAAAGAAGACAACTGGTACCTCCACCAGCTAATCCTAATTTAATGACATGGTTCTTTAACCATCAACAATTTTGAAGTGATTCTAATGGGTGATGGCACCGGTTTATTTCGTGCAATCTCTTCTCGTTGTTTATTTGAAACTGAAGATTAACAACATGAGGTCTTTATTAACAACTAGTTCTTACGGTGTCAACCGCGTCAAATGACTATTTACAATATGTACAGTTCCAGACGTTTCGCCCATGCTACGATGTGGTATCCTCTGTGGTTAGGCTGAGAGTGAAGGTCAGCAGTCGCTCTGCCCAATATATGGCGATGGCGCAGCTGTCATGTGTCACGTAGGCCAACTTAGCCCGAGTCTGAGGTCACGTACGCACTTCCGCGTAAGCTGATATCTTTAATTTCTTAAGAACTGGTCCCCATGTTCTTGGCAACTTCATGCTATCTTCTTTGTTAAAATTATCACCTCTTTTGTATATTTCAATGGCTTCCCTAACTCTTCTCGGATAATAAAACGGGATGTTGGCCAATACTTTGGTCTTGTCAAATAAAATTCCATGTTTAGTAAGGTCACTATGTTCTGCTACTGCTGACTTATACTACTGACTTATACTACTCTACTGAATATGTTGAGAATTCACCCCTGTTCCTGTTACAGTTTCAGGGTAAATTAAACCAGACAATAAAAGAGTTACAAAATGTCACAAAATAAATATTATTCAAAAGGAGTTGTAAAAATATGAACAATGATGAAGCTGTTTTATCTATTAACGATGTACTTAAGAGCTCCTCTTCATTAAGACCTATGTCATAATATATTGGTAAAATGTCTTTACGAACATCTATGTCATAATAACTAGTAAATTTAAAATGTCAAAGGAAACATTACAGTACTGTAGAGAGAAAGTAAAAAAAATTGCATGTACAGCAAACTCTGGTTAACCGGTTAAATATGATGGAGAATCCGGATAGTACAGAACGTAACAAAATTATAATTTTTAGACAATATTATGCCACGCAATTCCTCCCGCGATAGCGTAGGGCAAGTTGAGTGTAATGCATCATACACACATATTGTTGCACATCCGATAAGCGAGCGGTGATGTTGTTGTATGCATATTTGCCAGATCTAAGTACCTAGAAATCTACTGTAATTTAGTGGTTTCATCGTTAATTTATTCTTTTTATACTGTAAAAATATATAATTTACTTTTCAGTATATTACAATACTATATTGAAACATTTATAGTATATTTTTATTGATTTCAATAAAACGTTACCATAAATTACTGGGCCTAAACTTTAGCTTTTTGTTCTCTCAAAATCTTTAAATGGAATATGAATCATAGCAAATTGAATTAATTGATAATTATAGTAGTTTACTAGGAAATCCAAAAGAACGCATTAAATTACAGAAATATCACTCTATAAAATACAACAATAACAAAATATTTCTTTACTGGACGTCGTAAACAAACAAACTAATGATTGACGATGTACCCTTCATGACAATTAATTGAACTATTGTTACAACCACGTTGTTACAACATTGTATATTTTGCCTGCGGGTTTTTTTGGGTGCAAAACACAGTTACTACTGAAATAGGACTACTATGTCTTAAATTTTGTGCATATATTGAAAAATTAGCTGATCAGTGCCGGGAAAGTGTGCAACGTTACCACGTTCGAACGGAGTGCCGCCGCCTACTACCAGCTTTGAAACCAAGTTTGTAAGAACCTTTTCTCATAAATACTTTTCGACCTTTTTAAAGTGACAGATTTAAAATGTTTTTACTGTAATTTAATTTTACAGTAAAAATTACTACAGACTAAATTACTTTATTACAATTTATTAATTTGCATACTTTAGGCCCCAGGTTAGTGAGGTTACTGATCACTCGTTTTCACATTATATAGATCTATTATATATATATATATATATATATATATATATATATATATATATATATATATATAGAGAGAGAGAGAGATTATATTATTATTATATAGATGAATCAAGGGATTTTCGAAACACTAAATCAAGATTATTTAACTACATAAACAGAATTTGTGAAAAAATACAAAATAAGGATAAAAGCTTAATCAACAAACCACTACAAATACAAATCAATTCGCAATTGCTGTATTATCTTAAGTTTATAATAGTAATATATCATAACTACTGGTTTTGTAAGGATAATAACGTGACCAAGCGATTGATTTTCCTACCACTAAAAGCCAAGATAGAGTTGAATTTAGGAGAAGTATAACAATTTTGTTTGAAGTAGTATATACTTTTGAAATTAAAGTTAAAAAATAAAACATACAGAAACGTTCTTGTCCACATTGTATTAAACACGTCCAAAAACGGAGTTTTGAGTAATACAAATGTAAAGTTAATGGGTCTTTTGACATGTTTTATATAAATAGTGTACGAAAACAGGACATCTCATAGAGGTGGCCCACTGTCCACACCACTCAAGTATATTTATATGTTCGCAAACTGGAATTTATATTTTGGTGTGTTTACAAGCTGCATGCCTTTACACTTGTTCGCAAACAAGACAACTGGCGAGGGGTACAGTTGCAGTCACACACCAACCAGAGCGTATGCTGTCACACCACTATGTCGACCGCTGACAAACTTCAAAGACCAGTATACAACTTGCTCCAAAAGGCTCCCTGGTTGCTATAAAACCAATGGTTTAGTTTAAACGTTTTAAAACTAAAACTGGAAGACTTATCTGGCCTAATATCACTTTCGATATTTTGATACAGGCCTGAATCGTTTCTTATCTAGTAGATTATTAAGTATTTTCTTTTTTGTTGCATGAAATGTGGCCCCCCTGTGAAC
Source organism: Stictocephala bisonia (assembly GCA_035578905.1). Classification (NCBI taxonomy): domain Eukaryota; kingdom Metazoa; phylum Arthropoda; class Insecta; order Hemiptera; family Membracidae; genus Stictocephala; species Stictocephala bisonia. The sequence continues at coordinate 16,812 of JAQJVL010007811.1, forward strand.
TAAGTCTGTGTGGCCCCGGGGAAATTTGCCCCCTTTGCCCCCCCCTCTGGGCGGCCCTGTCTAAATCAAATAAAGAAGCTCAACCAATAGGAAACCAGCAGACCAATAATAGTTCAGCCAATCAAGATGGAGGACAGCAATCGACCGATGCAAGAAAACCAATGGTGTATTTACCATATATCAAAGGAACAACAGACAAAATATATACGAGTAAACAGTATTTACAATATTTACATCAATACTTACTCCACGTAAGGTCACGTCATAATTGCAATTTAAATAAGGGAATCTATATACTTTGCTACTCAATCCAAAGGCTAAAATCATCTAAAAATTCTTCATTCTCCTGTCCGGAATAATCACTTTCGGATATTTCAGAATCAGTGGTAACTAAAATAACCTACTGGCTCTACTTCAGGAAGGTATTCGTTTATTTGGTCGCTTTCCCAGTAATGTTAATTTTTTTCTGTATGCCAACAGTCATATTTACTGGATATTCTACAAGTGTGGCCTTACCAGTGAGTCACGTTGTTTGCTTGCCAAGGGTTGTTCACCTGGCAACGCTGCATTCCTGACACATCCCTTACGGACCGGCCGCCTCGCTGCGATCGACTTTCATGCTTCAAATCAAATCAAATCTAAATATACTTTATTGCCGTGAAACAAATACAATATGCAATGGCTTGCGTCATAAATACGAAAATAATGTTACAAGTCCCATCAACATAACTTTATTGGTTTAATTTCTGTAAGCTTCCAAACTCAAGTCTCCAAACATTAGTTACGGACAGTAGATTGTATTGTGTACCGCTGGAAATTATGAGTTTTTTTTGTTTCTTAACAATTTGAAGAACACTCTTTAAATACTTTATAGTAAGTCCCGACTCATCACGAGATGTACGCTCTGCCAATTCGACGTTGAGAGACTGTAAGTACTTCATTTCCCGTGGAGTTTGATCTCTAGACAATTTGACAGACAAAAATAGGCGATCCACAGATGCAGCCAATTCAGTATTAAACTTACCAATAATGTAGCAATATCCACAACATTAACCAAGATCTCCTTCAGAGGGCGTGACTTTCTCGGATGCTTTGGTCCAACAAGGAACGCTTTAATACCAGTAAGTATGACATTTCGGGCTACTAAAGAGAAGAATTTAGATAAGAGGTCTAGGCCATGTTGTATCTTTTTATTTATATCAGTCTCTGGTCATTCAATCAGATAATATTGGAGTGACGACGAGTACGGTTATGGAACTCAGCAATAGTAGATTCAACATTCGTGGAATTACTGATAACCAAAGCATCCGGAAACGATCGCGTAAAGGTGTTATTTACAGTATTTACTGTACATCACCAAACGTTTCGCCCATGCTGTGATGAGGCATCCTCAGTGGTATCAATGATACTCATGGCTACGAAGGCAGTGTATTCGTTGAATTATTCCCGGAAAAGCTGCCTCAATGTCAGCTACAACTGATGCAATTCTATCTTCCACACGTGTTACACGAGGCTCTAGAGCTCTATTCATGAAAGCCTGTCGGCACTGGTGGCGCAGTGCTGTAACCCAGCTACATGGGGACAAAGTGTTTGGGAGATTGTAGGCAATAGGTTGGATGCTCGGTCCTCTTAATACTGACATGGCGTCCGCTTGGTGGTTGCTATCGGCGTGGACACTACTAGAGAAGTCTGGGGTGTCCATGTTGGGTGGTAATCATTGTGCGGATGTTGTGTGGGGGAGATAACTGAGCATCAGGCTTGTCAATTAGCTGAAAATCAGACCAGCACTACGTGGTTCGGATTCCACGTAAAGCTGTAGGTCCCTTAGTTGCCCTGGCTGTTGGGCTATTAATAAATTGCCCTTTCTGAGGAACAGTTGAACTCAGTTAGTAACCAGACTACACTCATCCTACACTCATAAAACCATTCATATTCGCCTTAAAATACGCACAACGTTGTGTCGGCGTCTCATATGTAAGAATGTAAGCTACATGAAAGCTCATTCAGCTTTCATAGAGGTAATTTCAGTTTTTATGTCCGCAACATCATTAGATTTCATCAATCTTGTTTACTCTCTCAAGAAGGTCGTCCAGCTTCCATAAAACCTCGGATATTTGTGCAGCAAGTCTCTGAAGAGGTTGACTAGAATCATCTGTGCGGTCAGTTCTGATGCAGTACCATTTTATGTTACTATTCCTACTTATGCAGGAATATTATTATTACCAAAGGACGAGCCTTTCTTGAAATAAATGAATGAGCGATGCGATTTGTTGTCAATCACAGTATCATAAGCTGTATTGAATTAATTGCACAATTATTCAAGCGAGGAATCAAATTTAAAGCACTTCTCTTGAATTCTAGTTTATAATTAGAGTTGTAAAAAATATGGGGTTTCTGCAAAGTAATTCTAAAAAGAGAAATAAGTAATTCTAAAATAAAATGTTCCAGTGGGTTATAAAACTACAGGAATTCATTTTCTAAATCTGAATATAAAATTACATTAGGAAGAGACGATAATGACCTCTGTCTAGAAAAAAAGTACCAAAAACCCAAAAATGAGAAATTTTAAACTAATACACTTAAAGAATCGTATTAAATTAAAAGACATTCTTCACTTGATTCCTAATATACCATCAGATTTTGGAAGGTACTAATGCTGTACGTGTATGTGCGAGTGGGTGGGCCAATACAACTGTACACGTGTGGATTGATACAAGCAATAAGAATAAGAATAATTTATTCCTTTAAACATGGTACAATGCATGCAATTGGAAACGTCAAAAAAATTTTTTTGATTAAGACTACACTTAACCTAGCAGGTTACAAGCAATTTGTAATTGAGTAGGTATCTTTCTTAACCTATATTATTAAAAAAGCTACTTACAGTAGTGTTCGGCAGGTCGAAAAATTCTTGGAATGAGTATAAAGGATTTGCCAATAATAGACCCACCACACCTCTTTTGAATTTAGAATCTGACAGGTTCCGAGCTGTACAAGGCAATTTGTTCATTAGTCTACAGCCAAGAATAGAAGGACCTCTCTGGGTATGTCTTAATTTAACATAAGGAATGTCGATCATGTGCCTCTGCCTAGTTCTGTGAGTGTGGATGTCACTTCTCAGTTCAAGATCAGTTAATTTAGCTTTTGTTTGTATGAGCAAATTTAACACAACAAGACAGTAAACTGTAAGACAAGACATTTGAATGAAAATAGGTTTGCAGTGTTCATCCACCGCAGCACCCGTAACAACACGAATAGCTCGCTTTTGAAGCAGAAGCACACGACTGACACCTGGAGCACAGCCCCACAGTTCCAGGCCATAAAGTAAGACACTCTGGAAATAGGCCATATAGGCCATCCTTAAATAATCTTTTGGGACACAGTCCCTTAATCTCCTTAAAAGGTAAATTACCCTAGAAAGTTTGCAACACACATAGTCAATATGAGCATTCCATGTAAGTCTAGAGTCAAGATGGACACCAAGTAATTTTACACTATGTACAATATGCCTCAAAGTAAAAATTATTTTATGTGTTTTATCTTCATTGAGCAAAAAAGAATTAGCCCGGAACCATGTCGAGACATATTCCAAGGATCTTTCCATGGAGGCCTTGAGATTATCTAGATTCTCTTCCAGACTAAACAAAGTGGTGTCATCTGCATAGCAAATCACACCAGAGTCAAGATTACATGAAATATCATTTGTCATTATTAAAAATAGAAGGGGACCAAGAATGGACCCCTGTGGCACTCCATGCTTGATTGCAGTAGCCCGAGACCATTTACCACCAACATAGACTGCCTGCTCACGGTCACCCAGATATGATCTGAATAGATCAAGGTCAGAGCCACAAACACCATAGAATTTCATTTTTGACAAAAGAATACTGTGATCCACAGTATCGAAAGCCTTACTGAGGTCATCCAAAATAAAATTCTAACCGTAATATCATTATACATCCTAGAACTAATCAAACTCATAAAAAACAATCCCCCAACACTTAGATCAGAATGCCACAAATACAATATTAGAGTAAAGACCAATTTTAACTCAGAGCATCACAGACTAACAAAATCAAGTAAAAACCCTAAAGCTATGGCTATACAAATCTTCAATCTACTACCACAAAATTTAAAACTACAACTCCATAATAAAAACTTTCTTACAACATTAAAAAATTATCTAATTGATAGGCCATATTACAAATTAACAGAATTCTTTGATGAGCATAAATAGGGCCAAAGCTCACTCAACACTCAACACTACAACTCTGACGATTCCCTGGTCTTGACGACTACGGAGAAGACATCGATGGTAAATGGTAAATAAATGGTCACATAGTGTCACCCCAGCCAGGCCACCACGCTCAAAACAATCCGTTATTACATTACACAGTTTCTCAAGAGCATTTAAAGTACCCAAACCGGCTCTAAACCCGTACTGAGAGGCCGCAAGCAGGCTGTTATTTTCAAAGTATTGATACAGCTGGTGCTTAAGAATACTCTCAAAAACCTTTGAGAAAGTAGGCAAAATAGCTACTGGTCGAAAAATTTCAGAAAGATCCCATCTGCCCTTCTTATGAATAGGGATAATTTTAGCAAATTTCAAGATATTTGGAAAAATAGATTCAGATATACAAGAATTTATACAGTAAGTAAGAGGCATCACAATATGATTGATTATTTGTTTAAGAAAGTTGGTTGATATGTCATAAATATCCTTGCTGGCTGATTTTTTAACTTGCTCACCACTTGCAAAACTTCATTACAAGAGACATGACTAATACCAAAAATACAATTTGGCCTTTCAACGTTCAGCAGTAGATCCTCTGCGGCCACATGAGATGAACCACAATTCTGTCTTGCATAGTGCATTCTGCAATTGCACAATTTTAACGGTTTAATCGAAAATAAAGTCATTGCCTTTATGTAGCTCATGAGCTTGTAGCTCATGAGGAGCTCATGTAGCTCCAAGAATTCTTGTCAACGTAATTTCTCCTGTCCACAATAATCCTTTTTGCAGAATGTCCTGTTTTTCCTTTTTACTAACTTTCATCCTCTCAAACAAATGTTAACCATATATCCAATCCTGTCTGGCCTGTATCGACGCGAACGTGAAATGCAAATTCTCTAAATTGCTAATTGGCGATCACAACACATTTCTCAGTTTTCTTTAAATTATGTAATTGAATTTCATCCCAATTATTAATTGTTTTCAAATTAAAATTAGGTTAATCATGCTTTAATTAAAATCAGAGCAGTCCAGAAGAAGCATATTACAAGGTCAGTAACTAGTATTAACTCTTGACTTAGCTATAGTAAGCCATTAGGCTAGGCTATTTTACGCTAGCCCGTTTTGAACAAACATGACGATCACAAGTCCAGCGAATTGTGCAAAATGTGATAAGATTAT
>JAQJVL010007812.1:0-22226 GCA_035578905.1 Stictocephala bisonia
CATACTTTCATACTTAGAAACTGAAATAATGTTTAACTTTAGGCACTAACATATATAATAAGTTAGACTAATTTATTTAGCCATTCTAATGATGTTAGTTTCATGTTCTGTCTTCCTGTATTTACATAATCCTTGTCCATTTAACTCCGAAAACGAGAATTTAGTGTGCAATTATACATAATGGTTTTGAAAAATGAAAATTTCCGACTGTTCACAATTATATGCATTTATTTACACAGTCAAGTAAAGCAGATAAAAACACAAGTTTTAGACATTAGAAAAAAATCTAATTGCAGAATCAAAATAGCATCAATTAGAGTAGATAACAATCAACTGCTCTGCGGAATAAATTTGTAAAAAGCCTATCCATATAAAAATAAAAAATTGTTTCAGGTTTCCAATGCGTCAATCGTTTTTAAAACCAACACACCGTTTCGACAGGTAGAAAACTGATTTCGTCTTCGAGTGATACCTACTCTAACCTACATTTAAAACTAATTGTTTCCGTTACTGTCCCATATCGATGTAGACATATATCGATTACATTGTAGTAAGCAGTACAAATGAACGGTACAAAACACAAATTTATTACAATATAAGCACAAAATGCACAAATATATTACAATACAAGTACAAAATGCACAAATATTATGGTGATCGATTTCGGTGAACCACGCTCACCTTCCTCAGACCAGAGGGATCAACAAAAGAATCCCTCCGTAATATCCATATATCCATAAATCGATCACCATAATATTCGTGCATTTTGTATTTGTATTGTAATATATTTGTGTATTTTGTGCTTATATTGTAACACATTTGTGTAGTGTGACGTTTATTTGTACTGTATATGTACCAACACGTATTATGCTAATAAAAAAATATTGTAGTAAGGAAATAAAATTTAGTTTTATATGTAGTTCAAGGCTTTTTGAATCATCTTACCAAAATGTTGTTAAGAACATTTGTTAAATAACACTCGAAGACGACGGGAGTTTTGTACCTGTCAAAACGTTGTGATAGAAAACACTTGAAGAATTGAACATTCATACAAATTGATCAATATGAATAATCTAACTCTAACAAATAAAAAAAAAAAAAAAAAAAAAAAAAAAAAAAACGCAAAACAAGAAATCATCGTTTGGTTAAATTAAACTGAATAAGTAAATATATAATTTTAGAATTTCAAAAATTATACTCGATATTACTTTAAAAAATTCTAAGAAGTCACTGAAATAAAAATGGCTGAAATATATGTTTCCATACATTGTGAATTTATGTGTTAAGATTTCTATTTTTTAAGTAACGTTTCGTGAACAGACTTTGACTTAAAGAACAACAACTTGCGTTTTGGATAAATAAGGCTGTTTTATTTAACACTATTGAACATCTGTTTTAGATACTAACAAATGTAAACAAAGTGTATAAAATAAAATACAGAGTAATTAAACAAACAATTGTGCTTCTTTACGCTTCATTTCTCCGCATTGTGAATTTAATCTAGTACAGCCACGTCTTTTTGTACAGTAACTAGAGATTGAAGTTCTGACCAACATTGTGATCGCTCAAAGGAGTTTAATTCATCTGGTAAACAATGAAACCTCGAACCAATGCCTTTGATCTACTTGGTAGAAAGAGTGACACAAAGAAATTGCATGAAATAGGGAAGGAGTTGTGGTTTCTAAACAAATACAAGGGCTTTAGATAAGTAGAAAAAAAGATAACCACTGAACGCTATCATTGAGATGTATTAAAAATACTGGAAACGTTTCCTAGTTCACTTAATACAACGTCGAGGGAGTCCTGTGTTTACAATGATACTTCCAGCAATAGATCATTATGTCAATTAAACCAACTGGAGAAAGATGTGTGTTATTAGCAATTATTTATTACTAGTATTAGGTAAATACTTTGTAATAAATAAATTACAAAGTACCAAATAAATTATGGAGATTAATTAAATTTTATAGATGTATTTTATTGTTTACATAAAAATACTAATAAAAAAACCAGACAGGTTATTTTCATATCTTTAATTAGCTGTAATTGGTAGTTGGCTGAAAATGAACCAACCCAGGTAAAATTGTAGATTACTAATAATGATGATAATTAGGGTTTTAAAAAATACTAAAAAATAGAGTTTTTGGGTTTATATATAGGTCGGTAAATAAGTAATTAAATTTTTATGAAAATTCACAAAAACTTATTATTATTATTATTCTATACAACAAGACGCCAATCATAGAGATATGGACGAATATGCGGTGCAAATGAGTATATAGATGAACGAGTGTAGTCATTGTTACAAACGACGGTCGGCTGATCCTGAAGAAAAGCTATTTATTAATAGCTCATTAGCCAGGGAAAGTAGTCAGTTTTACGTAGAATCATAACCACGTAGTATTTCTCTGATTTTATTAATTTTATAAGCTTTGTTCTCACTTCTCTTCCTTACACAACACATGGACCCTGACTACCGAAACGGCCGTAGCTAATGAGCTAAGGCGGTTGATCGCCACTCAGTCGGTCCGCGTTCGATTCTTGGTGTGACCTTTAATATATTTTAACCCTGTGCCATCCCAGTGGTCCAACGAGTCTACAACACAACAATGGGCTCGTCTAAGCAGAGGAGGGGAACTGCATCTTAATTGGGTATCTACTCACTAAAAGCCACGAGCAATTTAAATATTTAAGATAAAAGATATGAGCGAATATGAGGGGTGAATGAGTGTGACGAGTGTAGATGAACGAGTGTAGTTACTAAGATAGACTGTTCCTTAGACAGAGTAATTTATCAATAGCCCAATAGCTAGGGCTACTAAGGGACCTACAGATTTACTTTAAATCAGAACGACAAAGGATTGGTCTGATTTTAAGCTTACTGACAAGCCTAAAACTCAGTTTTCTTCCCTACATGGACATCCCAGACTGCTCTCGGAAAATCGTTCACGTCGATGAAAACGATTGAGCGAACACCAATGTTGCTATTAATCACCTACAGTATCCACAACATTCTGCCCCCAAGGAGCTGGATTACAGAACTTCACCACTAGAACCGACGGTTCTTTTTATTTTGATATAACAAACAATAGAAATGTCTAAAAAATATCCTAGAGCTCAAAAAGATAAAATCATAGCTAGTTTACTTCTAAGAATCTGATTCGTAGGTGTATTAGGATAAGGAAGACAAGTTTTCTCTATTTTCAGATACTAGATAAAAATATTTTGCATAGTAGAACTAACTTACTCGTTAAATATAATAGTTGGAGTTTCTTTTATATCCTCTTTTATCCTTAATTTACCTATTCTTCGTAGAATATTGATCTTTGTGAGGAACCTATCAGATAGAGTAAGGGGGAGAAAAAAAAAGTACAGTAAAGGGTGAATATTACTGATAAAAACTGCCAGTCAAAGCCAGGACTCGACTCTATGCTATCTATAACTCATACATAAATTCTTAATGCCTTAAGACCACTCAGCTCTTAGTTAAAATCCGTGAAACTGATAATTAAACATAGTTAAATCCTTTGCAAACACCATGAAACATAGTTATTCTTATCTTTAAAAAGCCCTATTACATAGAAGGGACTGTAAGTGATAATGGGGTTCTAGCCCCATTAAGTTGCAATGGTAACGACACAACCCTCGGAGTACCAGACTTCACAGCACAATATTTCTTCGCAAATTAACAATTTGCAACATTAACAGTAAGTAAGTGGTGCGTTATCTATGCAGTGATATGTCACCCACTAATGTCCACTTCTGGGAAACTACCCTGCAATGATAACTCTAAAGACTAATAAACTTTCTTGTAAGTATTTTCATAAGATGGAGTTAATTATGAAAGGGTTTTATGTAGTAAATGGAATTTAACTTCACCAATGTACTCAGATTTTATTATATATGAAATAATGTTATGAAACCGAATAAATAAAATATTTTTCCAAGAAGTTACTGACTAGAGCATTAGTAATGTGTCCATATTAAAAACAATCACACTAAATTCAAATAAGATTATTGAATTTCATTCAACATCTTGATTACTTGAAGGTGGAATTTAATGTGTGTGGCACTTATAACTACAAAACAGTGTAAACACAAATAACAGTATATTTTATTTTAAACTAATAAATTATATTCTTCATAAACCTATATTACTAAAAATAATCAGCTATAATGTAGGTTTATTGATTAATGCTTACATTTCCCGATTTTGAATGGAATTGGTTGGAAATTTTAAGGTCAAACAATAAGAATAAAAAAATTAAAAAAAATACTGAAACAATTTACTAAAACGTATTTATTTACTTATTGTAATCCGTATGTTCTCAAAATACCCCTTATAGTGCTACATTAAAAATATATATGAAATATACTCTTAATAAAAAAATAAAGAGCCTCTGTTGTAAGGCTGACAACGAAAAGATATTATTTTTTTAGTAAAACTATTTGTTTACGATATGGTGTATTATTAAAAGTGTAATTAAGATATATAACAAACTTTGTATTTTACTGTAGTGTAAAAATATATGTTCACTTTTCTGTATAAGTCAAAACAAATGCAAAATTAGTATTGAAGATAATTGAGTTAAATTACTTTTTATAAATAAAGGAATGTTGATTTGATCTTTACTAATCTATTATACTATATTCACTTTTAATTTATCAATTTAGTTATTTTAAATTGATTAAATTTATCTAAAATCACTTTATTTACTTGCACAGATGAAAATAATGTATCGTAATAAGGATTACAAAAATACCAAATAATTAATTTTACGACCTCCAGAAGCCAAGAAAACAATGTTCCAAGTAATTGACGAGAAGTTTTTTTCCTTGAAAACATAAAATTCTAAAAATATATAAAACGTATAGAAAACATTCTTATCAACTACTTTATTAAAATACAAACGCGATACAATAACTTGTTTTTAGTTATAAAACTGTAAATTTAATGCACAGTGAAAACTAATACAAAATAAATAAATAAATAAATTCTTTATTGCATGAATACAATTAACAATTGTGTTGCAAAAGTCAAAATTTCTTTTAGCCTAAAACACTCACACACAATCGGACACATTCATACATACATCTTGCACACGTATCATACATTCACACACTTGACACCAGAATTGCATGATAGGGTGTTTACTGATTGTCCCAGCGGCTTTGAAAGAATTCTTCAACTGAATAAAAAGCACTTTCCACCAAAAGTTATTTTAAACGTCTTTTGAACAAATTCAGGTTTTGATTTTTAATTTGTTCAGGAAGCAAATTGATTATGTTTACACCCACTTGTGATGGCAGACGCTTGAAAGCTGCGCTTCTATGCCTCTGCATTCTGTAATTATTCCTCCCTCTAGTTTCATAAGAGTGAACATCCCTGCCGCGCGTCAAAGTGCTCTTTGACTTGCAGTACAGGGCGACCTCCAATATATAGAGGCAGGGTAGGGTCAATAATCTAAACTCCCTAAACGCTTCTCGACACGACTCTCTGACGTTTAATTTTAAAATAGTTCTGACAGCTCTTTTTTGAAGTCTAAATACCCTTTCCAGCTTGTATTTAGAACAACTACCCCAAAGTCTTATACCATAGGCTAAGAGGGTATGGATCAAGCCATAATATGCAAGTTTTAAGACTTCCAGGGAGCAGAATTGTGCCAGGTTGCGCAGAGCAAAAATGCCCAAGTTAACTCTAGCACACACACTGTCAATGTGAACGTCCCAAGTCAATCCTTTGTCAAGGTGTATTCCAAGGAACTTCGTGGACTCTGTTTCCTCTAAGAGTACATAATCCACCATTGCTGTAAATTGATTCTGTTCAACGTGTTGAGGCTGACAACATTTTATGAAATTTGACTTAGAATTGTTTGTTTTCAGGCCCATTTTATTAAAATGTTGAATGCATTGATTCAGATCAATAAATGATTTTACTTCTAAATCACGTGATGATTCATCTATCTCACAAAGAGTCGTGTCATCAGCGTACTGAATAACTTTTCCGAACTGAATTGAAGATTTTAGACCATTTATATATAGATTAAACAAAACTGGACCAAGGATTGAACCCTGTGGGACACCTTGGGTAATAAGTGTTTTGCCTGACAGGGCATTCTCAACCTGTACACACTGGATCCTGCCTTTAAGGTATGACGAGACCCATTTGTGTGACAAACCTCGAACGCCAAAAGACTCTAACTGGTGCAACAGTGTCTCATGCTGCACACAGTCAAAGGCTTTGGAGAGATCAAGAAATATGCTAAGCACATGTTCTCTTCTCTCCAATCCATTGACAACGAGCTCTATAAGATTTGTAACTACATCGACAGTTGACTTGTTTTTCCTGAAACCATATTGTTCAGGATCCAGAATGTCATAATGTGAAAGAAAATTTTCCAACTGTGCAAGAAAAATCTTTTCAAAAACCTTGCTGATGGCGGGCAGAATTGAAATAGAACGATAATTGCTGATTATGCAAGGATCGTCCTTTTAAAAAATTGGAACAATTTTTGCTGTTTTCAGGATGTCTGGAAAGATCCCCGTTTCAAATGAAATGATAACAAGTTTGGTTAGTGGCACCAACAATTGCTTATAGCATTGTTTAAGCAACCAAACTGAAACGCCATTAATATAGCATGATTTCTTTGAGCTAAGTCCCTGCATGACCCGAGCCACCTCGTTCTCATCAACAGGGGTCAACACCATAGACGTCACTGGCGATCGAAAACCTTGTGGATGATTAGTAGGTCCCGTGAGATTAGAGTTAGAGTCGGCCTCAAAACTAAAGTACTTGTTGAATAAATTAGCAACAGTCTCAGGATCTTCTCTCTTTATGTCTATATTGTTATTGACTTGGATTTTTTTGAGAATTTTGAAATCGTTGATGAGTTATTAATTATGGTCCAAGCAGTTTTTGAAAAATTTTCACTGAACTCTAAAGTTTCTTCAATGTCATATGCCTTCGCGGCCTTTATGACCTATCTATACACTCTTCTATAATTTCTAAAAAAATGTTTAAAACGCTCGTTTTGTGTGCGAATGAAGATCGAGTGATAGAATTTGATTTTCTCTCTTGAGATCAAAATCCCTTTGGTGAGCCATGAACTTTTCTTTCGACCTTGAGCTTTTTTAAAACATTTAAAGGGACATGCCATGTTTAGATAGTAAATTAAACGATCATTGAATGCATTGTACATCGCATTTGCATCATTATAATGATTGAGGAAAGTCCAGGATTCACACTCAAGAAAGTTTTTAAGGTTTACAATGTTATGGTGACGAGTGAGTCTACGGTTCTGGGGCTTTGAGGTTTCGAAATCCAGAGAACAACCAGTGACCGTAACCTCCTGAGCAAAATGATCCGATATGGCCGCGTCAAGTACAGAGACCTCAGCATTCAAAATATTTGTGATAACGTTGTCGATGGATGTTTTTGATGTGCCTGATATTCGAGTTGGAGAATTCACAGACCAATTTAGACTAAAAGAGTTTAAAATATCGCGGAGCCGCTGGGTTAGAGGCTGTGAGTGATTTAATTCATTAATATTAAATTCCCCATGATTAAAAATTTAGATTGCCCTTTCTTGACCAAATTTAAAAGTGTTTCGAACTTTTCAAAGAAAGCGTCAGCACAACCATTAGGAGATCGATACAATCCAATAATATTGATTTTTCCATGCTGCTTTGAGTTAATTTTAATGCCTTCGACCTCAAAATCAAGTTAAGATGTGTAACTAATTTTGATTTGCTGAAATTTGATATGATTTTTTACAAAAATTGCTCTATAATGTTTTCGATTATAAACACTGGCCAATTCAAAGTTTTTAATTTTGAAAAGATTTATATTTTCATGCGTAAAACCATGCTCAGAGACAATTAATATATCTGGCTCTAGCTCATCGCACAGGAGATCCAGTTCATCTACCTTATTAGTAGCTGTTTGAGCATTTAAATGGATTAGTTTTATTGTTTTATTTTCAAATTTTGAATTTTGGTTGGTTAATTTTGATTTGCAATCTGGTGTCCCTACCCTTTTTTTAATGTTATTGGTATACAAAGGTTTCTTTGATGATGTACACTTGGTTTAAAACTATTTCTGATTGATCCTTGGGTGATGGCATCGGAGTAGGTGTTGTAAGGTAAGCTGTAGGGTTCTGGCACTGATGGGGCAGATGGCTGAGGTAGAGGTATACAAATTCCGGTACTTCTTTGTTCCAACTAAGATAACAGTTATTAGGACTTAAAGCACAATTTTGAAATTCATTTGCCATTAAGCAAAATTAAGCAAGGAAAACAATGGTATGATTGGAATTTTCATGTTTTTCTTAATTTTTTTTGTACAAAACAACCTTCAAACTCGGTTGAACTTGGTTTTTGCGCTGACAGTAGACTCAAACACATTTGCTAAAAGCCTATTATGTAATAAAGAGAGATCCATTGCCAAATTAACATTGTGCACAAAGTAGTTTGCCTTTTAGCTGGCAGACAATGAAGCGTATACTCCTTCTTTTGATCATCTTGACAAAAGACATAAAAGATATTACTTTAGCAAAAGAACTGTATGACTATTGTATTAAAATAAAATTATTTACTGGCAATAACTGAATTAAAAACAACAAAAGCTCTCACAATGTTTGTGGAACGGTTCCTCTGAAATACTCAAATATTTAATTTTACATAAAATCACATAAATAATTATATAGTCAGTTAGAATACATAATTATTTCTAATCGGAAATATATTAGATGCGGTGTAATAAATTATAAGAATTTACTATATTCGTTTCTAAATTGAGGTTAAAAAAAAACACTGATATGTTAGTTGAACATCATTAAAGCCAACTATAAGGAAATTCCTTAAAATAAATAAATAAATATATATATATATATATATATATATATATATATATATATATATATATGTATAAACGACGTCAAAGAAAAATTTAGTCGTAGGTTTCATATTGAGGTATTTAAGTTGGTTTTCAGTATGTTATAAATTTTTTTAGACAGCATGGATAGTTACAATTTTATTTTATATTAGATAAAATATGTGTTATATGACAATGTTGCATCAGCCATACTCTCAATGTATTCCTGTTGTCACTCATAATGTTAACGACTCAATCAGATCCTTGTTAACATCTAACAACACAAGTTAAGAAAATGAGAAATCGAAAACGAAGTGATATTTCATAGGTGTTATGGACCTGTGACATTTTCTATACAGAAAAACAGGGAGCAATTTAAAAATAAATTTTTTTTTGGGCCATGATTCTTCAGTACGGAGAGGAAATAACTCGTTTTAAGGTAAGCAGAAAAATATTTAGTTATTCAAGTTACAGTTAACTTAATGAGACGCATAACTCATTTCTTAGAGTTATAACTCGTGGTGTTTTACCGGCTACAGTTTGTTACATAATTTAAAAAGATACCAATCAATGATAACTGAGTAACGCAACAGCAACCATAGAACAAATATAGTATAGACTAAGTTTCTGAAGGACATAACCTAAAACATTAAATATATGTAGTATTTTTAAATCAGAAAGAAGTTGTAAACAACTATACAATAAGACAAACTGGAGAAATAAAACAAACTCCTATTTGCTGTGACCTCTGCATCTTACCTCTCTGTGATGGATCCACTTTTTTAGTAAATTTTAAAATCTAAGCCTTTTCATTTATTATTATTTCTAAAAATTAAGTTTATAAATGTTATCTTTGATTATGTTAAATAGTTTCACTACTTCAACAAAGTAAAATAAATTATAAACTGTAGCAGTATTTTAAAGTGAAAGGTATTTAAGGCCCTTACACTAATGATGAGTTAAAACGCACTGACATTAATAAATCTAAATTTAGCTTAATGAGTTTGGAATATTGTTCAATAAAAGCGTTTTAATGCTAAGTAAAAATACAACTGGTGGCTAAAAACTAAAATATAGACTTAATTAATTATAAGTTTTGCTTGAGTTTACCAGTTGATGGAGAATCACTACCAAACTGTATCCAAACCAACTGATTTTCTTCCATTCGCAACATCTCCAGTCAATTCTATAATTCCTGGAACAAATCGCAACGTTTGTAATATTCTACATTTCTCTTTGAATCTTTCAGGTTTACAGTTTTGTCCAAGTATTCCTGTACAACTACGCAAAGTGGCGGTCTACTTTTAGTTGGTAATAATAGCATTTACACACAAGTTCTAATTTAGTTTATTTACTTAACAACTTCAACAATTCTACATTTCTGAAGCGTGCCCCAGAATCTTTGCTCTCTTTTAGTCTCCTAAAATATTCAAAGTGTTGAAAGGGTTGATATCAAACCAAGTTCCATCGGACGTAAGGTTCATCTGAAAAATTCGACCCATAGCTACTTGGGGACAAAGTATTGTAGGGATTGTAGGAGATAGATTCTAAACTTTGTCTCGTCTTACTACCGACATGGTGGCCACTCAAGGGCCTGCTGCCATCGACATGGACACTACTTGAAAAGTCTGGGGTGTCCATGTTGGATTGTACTCAGGGTCCGGATTTGAGTGGGGAACAGAAGTAAAAGGCTGAAAATCAGGCCAATTCTACTTGGTTCGGGTTTGTATGCCACTTAGTTGTCCTGACTGATAGTCTACTAATAAATGTTTTTCAAAGGAAAAGTCAACCTTAGTTAATAACAAAAGTACACAGATCATCCACACTCATAATACACTGACGTAATCAATCATATTTCCCTTTGAAATACGCACAAGGGGTCTCATAATATATATTCACAAGGGGATCTGAATATATAATAACCTAATATATGTTTTTACATTAACTATTCACAATAATGATATATATGGTGTTAGGAATATCGATTTAGTAACAAGAATATACATATTTATTACCTACATCCAAATGTTAAATAGCAGTAATGTCCTCTAAATTAATTTTTTTCAAGCTTGGTGAATAATTAATATTTAAAAAAGCCAATTACTGTATCTACAAATCGTTAATCTTCAAGTGCCAGATAAAGAAAAAAAAATTGAAAAGCTTTTCTACCAAACATAGAAAATCATCAAACATAAGAGACTAATTTATATGTTTATTTATAAGTTATATAATTGTACAGTTTGATTAAAGGTAATTGATATTAAATAAAATATTATTTAAATATAAGATAGCTTTTTTAAGAAGTAAGATTACAATTTTAGTTCACGTCTGCGCAGTGCGTTAGTTCATGGAGTAAGAGGGAACGCATGCTTCAAGATTATTTTTTTTTTGTTTGGTGGTATTTTAGAGTGACATTATACAGAGCCAAAGTCCTCACGTGTCTTACCTTACAGATACAGTGAATGCCACCCACTGTTTTTCCATCTACTTAAGGAGTATATATTACGTGTTTGGTGCGTATAGAACATTTATAGGGGTGCGAGGACGTCCTGCTGTCAGGATTCAGCCCGTGCTGATACAGATAGATGCTGATGTAACGCACTGTCTCGACTCTAGCTAGACAGATGTTAGTGTTATGGCACTACTTCCAGTCTATCCCGGTAGTGCTCTTCATGGCATCCTACTTACAATATGTAACATTTACCAAACACGATACAAAGTGCAATCTATGAATATAAAAACCAAATACCATTCTCAGATACGAGACACCGACAAAACTTTGTGCTTATTTTAAGGCGAATATGTTTGATTATATGAGTCTAAGATACACGTAGAAAACTTAATAGTGTTCGTCCGGGCGCCTAGTTTAGCACTCTAAGGAATTTATTTCTAGATTTTCTCGCAACTACCGCTAAGAGTAGTAAAGATCCTGACTCACTAACGAACAAGCAATGTGTTCCCCTCCCCTCTCTCTCCCTAATAGCCCTGGCCTGTCCCACCCCAAAAATTCGACAAATGATCATAACTACCACATTTATAGTAAACTTTAACAATATATACTGTATATTATTAATCTAATTTTTTAGCCAAAGATAACTGTACAAATTTCAACTCAATATTTAAGCAAATATCATTCATAGAAAAGTAATTGGTAAAAGTTAAATTTTTTTAGATTTAATATATACTAGGTTGGTTACTACCTTTGGTCCGCTATATTCTCAAAATATTAATAAAATATATCACACGGTTTGTTTATGAGTTATGTACCAAAAAGGCCAAATTAGTCACTTTGGGATTTGGGCAAATTAGTCACTTGTATATCCATAAAAACATTTTTTATAACTTTTTCCCGAAATACATTTATTACTTACATGGACACTAACAGTTTTATTCAAAAATAATTTTCGATCGAACACCCTTAATGTAAAGAGACATTAAATAAATAACTTAATTCCATTAAATAAATTAAACATGGAGTATTTTTGTGACAAGTACACAGGATCATTTTTTGCTGTTTTTGGTGTTATTGAACGATGAAACGGTCCATTGGGGGATGGTGGGGGATAGAGGAGACGTCACGTTCTTTACATTTGTTACCTAGGATTCGTTGATTTATCATCTCCAGTTCCTCCGTACGAGTGCCGTCCTTAACTTTGTAACATGTGTCAAATAGCGGTAATTTACTGTAAAAATATCTCAGTAAAATGTTTAGAAGAACCGTTGTTTGCTGCGTAATATTTACTTAAATTTACTTATCCACCCAAATGTGTCAAATGGTCATACGTGGATATTACCTTAACTTAGTCAAATGTTCAATCTAATCACAAGTATAAATATTTTCAAAACAAAAACGAATAGCAAATATTCTTATTTCTGTGTTTAGTGATTGTGTTCAATTTTGTTCCATCTCTATTCACATAACATTTTTAAAATTTGTGATGTAATTTTAAAAATAACGTCTATGTTCTCTACGGGACATGCGTTTTAAAATGCAAAAGTGGTGTAAAATTAAATGCCGGGTAAAACATGTAAATAAAAGGGTTTTGCCACTAATACCTCCTAAATGCAGTTCGGAAGTTTCTGGTCCAATGGGCGTAGTGGGTCGTCTCTGGAAATGGGTCGTCTAGGGTCGCAGTGTCCAGAGTAGAGGGTAGATCACCACAGTGGCGTAGTCCAGAAGGTAGCAGGCACCAGAAAAAAGACCCTCTCGGAAGTAACAGATATATTGCAGACAATTATAAGAAGTACAGAGTATAATGAGAGACTGGTGGTAGTGGTAACCACCCCAGCGGTGAGTCGATGAGTGCAGGGGCGTTCTGCGCAGTGGAGGGGTTCCAAAGGGCTGTAAAGGATGGCCGACGGCTATGGTATATTTTAGTAGCACTGAAATCAAAAACTACATTTTACTACGAGTTGTAATTAATTTTGATTATAAACAATCGTAACAGTCTAGCATTTAAAATGTATAAATACTTTATTTAGTCAGTATAAACCAGTAAGTTTACGAGAATAAAACTACAAAACACGCGCAAATTGATTCGGATGTCATTCAATGTAATATAGGTATAATTAAACCATCACTCCAGTTTACACTGATTGGTTCCAGTGGCGTAACATGGACAGGATTTAATTGCAAAGTGAGATTTTACGTTGTACAATTATCATTGAAATTGTAGCATATTGATCATCGGACTTAATTCTGTAATCACAGTATACAGATTTCATAGAAATACCAGGGGATAAGCTCATTAATTATGTTTTTTTACAAAATAAAATATAAAAAATGAAAGCGTAAAATCTAATTAACAGTAATCTGTGTTAAAACAGTAACACCAGGATGTAGTCTCATTACGTGTGCTTTGTGGATATATCAGGATATAATTAGAGTTATTTGTGCTTAGATTAAAAAAAATCAAGAAAACTAAAAATAATGCTTCCGGCAACGACTGCGTTAAGGGTGTTCATCCGGTCGCCCAGTTTAGCGCTTATGAATTTAGTTCTAGATTTTATCGCAACTGCTGCTAAGAGTTGTAAAGATCCTGACTTACTAATTAACAAGCAATGTATTCCCATCCCCTTCCCTCTCTCTCCCTCATAGCCCTCGCCTACCCCTCTCCACAAATTCGACATATGGGCGTAACATTGATAGTAAACTATAGGAATAAATGTTAGGCCTATATTATATAATAATCTACTTTTTCAGCTAAAGATAATTTTACAAATTTTAACTCAATATTTGAACAAAAATAATTTATTGACACATAATTGGTAACACTTAAATAAATTATATATTTTTTTAGACTTACTGTATACTAGGTATTGTATACACACGGTGTGTTCATGAGTTGAGCATCAAAAATGCCAAATTAGACACTTTGGGTAGCCATATCTCCATTGAAATTTTTTAGATTTTTTTTCGTAAAATCTATTAATTATATAGATATTAACAATTTAGTTAAAAAATAATTTCAAAAATATTGTTCTATCCAAAACTCTTAAGGGATTAAAGTGCAATATATACATAACCAAAAATTTTGTTATTGAGATGGAAGCACTACATTTTCCCCATTGCCTATTTCTAATAGTGCGAGGACTGAGCAAGGGGGAGAAACAGTACAGGACATGTGAATATTACTGATAAAAACCAACAGAAAATACCAGGATTCAAACCTGCGCTATCCCTAACTCACGTTTGAGGCTATGAAGTCTTACACTACTCGGCCACTCGCTAGCCCTAACTTACGTACGAGGCTCTGAAGTCTTAGACTACTCGGCCACTCACTATCCCAAACTCACCAATGAGGCTCTGAAGTCTTAGACTACTCGGCCACTTGCTATCCCTAACTCACGTACGAGGCTCTGAAGTCTTAGACTACTCGGCCACTCACTATCCCAAACTCACCAATGAGGCTCTGAAGTCTTAGACTACTCGGCCTCTCGCTATCCCTAAATCACCTACGAGGCTCTGAAGTCTTAGACTACTCGGCCACTCACTATCCCAAACTCACCAATGAGCTCTGAAGTCTTAGACTTCTCGGCCACTCGCTAACCCTAACTCACCTACGAGGCCCTGAAATCTTAGACTACTCGGCCACTTGCTATCCCTAACTCACTTATGAGGCTCTGAAGTCTTAGACTACTCGGCCACTCGCTATTCTAACGTTTTTTTCAGTATTGCGTTTGAACTAGTAAACAAATGTAAAGTCACACTTATTATTACAAAGCGTTCTGAAGTGATATTTTATTTTACACGTTGTATCCATAAACTTAGAGTTTAACATTAGTTGTATAGCCTACGTAAAGAACGCATTGTTTTCACACTTTAAGCGTAGGAACAAAATAAAGTTTGGGTGATAAATGGACGAGCACAAAACATTCCTGTTAACTTTTCTTTTGACTCATGACACCGTTGTCTCACACCTAGTTGACAAGGCCACTTGTAATGTCTTGCTTTTTTGTTGTTGGTGACTATATTTTAAACATTCCTTGATAGCCCGTAAAATGATTTTAAAGTCTTAAAAACTCTACCATTGATTTTAAGATAATTGTAGAAGGATGTATTTATAAAGTTGATTAATGTGAACCAATTACAGTTTATAAAACTGAAAACGAATTATTTTAATGTTTCTTACTTTTTTCTCCAATAATTTCATATCAAATAAATTATGTTCGAGCATATGATTAGAAACAGTGTCTCTGTTTCATATTTATATCAAAATTCCAACTTCTGAAACGTTCCCAAGTTCAGGGGAATCATGGTGAGAGAGTTTGTTGCAGGGAGTATTGAACAGTATAATTTTCAGAAATCGCGTTTGTACTTCAGCAAGCATTCACCCGAAATTACTGGTTACGTAGTTGTTAAAATTACATAATATGAAACTATATATACATTTATATAATTGGATATATATATATAATGGTACCAGGGATAGAGCAATGTTAAGAATCTTTTGTTTACTATTATTTACTAGGGGACACCCCTGCACGCTTCACGTGCCATTCCCATTACTCACTGCGCTCGTAACACCTCGGCCTGTGGTGTCGATCTGTGGATTTTCACTACAAATAATAGGAAGTTAAGTGTATAATGTAAAATCACATCATTACATTTATTTACAGTATATCACTCACATTACTTGCGTTGCTACCTATTTATTAGTATAAACACCCAAGGATTTTACTTACCCTATTTTAAACGTGTTAATTTAATTTTTTTTTGTTCAACAGCTTAAGATTAATTAAATGACTAAAATAACAAACATTTCATTACCATTGAAACCTTCAAGTCCAGTATAGTGGAGCCGTACTATCGAATGTGGATGAAACCATGCTTACATCCTTCTCTGGCTTATCATACTATAAAATAAGTAACCTCCTCACTATTACAAACAACGTTGTTTATTTTGCAACAGCTGTTACACTTTTTGAAAATATTACTTATATTTGACTAGCTGTTCAGTTCGGTTTATTCAAATCTCTCCCTATTTTATTCTTATGGCCGAAAAAGGTATTTTGAGGGCTTCCCGTGCTTTTAAGGTTGAAACTATTGAAGAATTACAACCTAATTGCTCAACTTCAAACAGAGGAACTTTTTTGACACCTCAGCCGTTTAAATTGATCAAAAAAAAAGGAGGGAGTTGTGTTGAAAAAAAAGCTTCACGTATTATATATAAGGATTTATTGAATACCCAACAGCAACGATATTACAATAAACCATGCAAGTAGGGGAGAACTACGGTGGGAAACTGTAAAGTTCAATTGTGACAAAAGCCTAATTCATTAATTAGACCCCTCACCAGTTTATGGAGAAATAATAAACCTTTAATTGACGCCTTTTTGTTAAACTGTCAGACTAAAATATTTTCTGAAACTAACTTAAAATATGCAAAATGTAATCTTCTTTAAAAGTTTACAACGTTAGTGATTTTTTAGTTGAAGTAAGTAAATTCATGCTACTTGTAGACTAAAAATAAAACAAACAAACTTATAGCATTAAATGAACTGGCAATTCACACAGAAATATACAAGAAAAACATGCACATAAAACTATAAAATGTAAATGAAACTCAGAACATCCCAATAGTACATTGATTATGATAATTACTTGAACTTCATAAAACAATTTTACCAACCAATTTTTACTCTTAAAACATAGCAAAGTAGTCATTAAATGAAAGCAAGAATCCAAACAGTGTCATCGAGGAATTTATGTACAGTGTGATGACACTCAGTGTTATATAATAATGACTAATCCAATGAAACTGGTGCTCACTATTTTATTTAAATAAGGCCTTTACGGGCAAACTGAACTAATTTTACGCACTATAAATAACATGATACAAGTGTAAGGAATGCTAAGGTTATGAGACAACAAGGAATTTTTCAGATATGAGACGCTGACATGCCTTGTGTGTATTTTAATGTGAATATGAATGATTACTTGAATGTAGGGTGAGTGTGGATGGCCTGTGTAGTCTGTAACTAAGGTTGACTGTTCCTCAGAAAGAGCCATTCATTACTAGCTCAACAGCCATGAAAACTGAGGGTCCTACAGCGTTATTTAGAATGCGAACCAAAAACTAATGGTCTGATATTTAGCTGGTGACAAGTCTTATACTCAGATCTCTTCCCTACAAAACATCCGGTCCCTGACTATACTTCCATAGAAGTGTCAAAATCGATGGAAACTACTGAGTGGGAATTAAGAGAACTGAGCATAGATCATATCGCCTATAATCTTCACATCACTTCCCAAGTAGTTTGCTTACAGCAATGAAAACTAAGCTCACTACAATTCAAAAAGTATAATAACCGAAATTCTTGTGTTAGTAAAAAACACTAATTTGCTTTTGTATGGAAAATAAATAAAGTAGTCTTATAAAGATTAGCTCATGGCATGTTATAGGAAGTAATCGAAACAACATACGCCCCGTTAATTTTGGTTAGGGCTAACATAACACCTCTCTCTCTCTCTCTCTCTCTCTCTCTCTCTCTCTCTCTCTCTCTCTCTCTCTCTCTCTCTCTCTCTCTCTCTCTCTCTCTCTCTCTCTCTCTCTCTCTCTCTCTCTCTCTCTCTCTCCCCTCTCTCTCTCCCTTATCTAAACATCTGGAGAATTCTCTCTCTCTCCCTCCCCCTCTCTCTTTATTTCTTTTTGTCTCTGTATATATGTTTATATATATAATGGAGAAATTACTTTTATTTAATCATTTTGAGAATCCATTGTTATTCATTGTTTGAGGACAGTGAAGTTCTGGATGACAAATGGACGAGGCACCAAACACGCCAGTCGACTTCCTGCCAGACTTATGTCATCTCTGTTCACACATGTTTGTCTACGCTATTTGTCATAATTCGTAGCTTAGGGTTATGGTGTTTATTTGTTGGCCTGGATGGCAAACAAATATGAAATACATAAACATTATGATATTTTTTTTATTCAGGATCTTATCAAGTTTTCATTTAAAATGTTTATGTTCTGTTTGTTGATAAATGTTTGTCATATGTGAGAACCAGTCAACTATGTAAGTTGAATCCACATTATGGGGGATGGAATTGGCTACACTCTAATTGTTAAAAAATCTCAACAACAATAAGGACATTATACTGTTTAAAATTCCATAGTAAGTTTGTTAAGATACTTAGCTAATTCACATTTTTAATGTGACAGAAATAAAGAACCATAATGCTGAAATTTGTTGTCCTTAAATTTAAAATCAGAACATTTAGTAAAATAATAACTACTGAATAATGGTTAGTTTACACACAATCACAGATATTACAAAAAAAATACAAATAATTCGTAAACTGTATGATGCTATTATGATTAATAAATTAAAGCAATTGTCAAAATAAATAACTCGTAGAATCCGCTTTAATTAAAGAGCAAGGAATCCACCCCTGAACAAACAGTTTAGTAAGACGCCATTTCATTAACAACTTTATTTGTTACGTTTCAAGATCTTTTTGCAGTGACTACATAATTCAGTGTGTTGTTATGTACTTATTTTGAAAACTCAAAAGTTCAATATTTAAACAAATGTACCCAATTTGATTTTTTATCTTCAGAAAGGACGAGGCACATATTCATACCAATGAGAACTACTAGAAGTTGTCGTTTTTCGTTTTTCTTCCATGATATTATCCTTTGAAGACATAGAAGATAGTCTTCAATAACATCGTCATAAGGAAATTCTCGACTTCTTTTAAAATTTGTTTAATTTTTCAGATAACAATTTAATTTTGCTAGTGAGGATTTTGAGTCTTATTGAAACAACGATACGCATGTTAAAGCTAGTCCAAATTAATTAAAAATATTCATATTTTTTAAATTTCTACGTACAAATATTACAAATGTATTAACTGTGCGAATTATTTCTTCTGGATTTCATGGTTAGTAAATTACAAAGAACATTGTTGCAATATAAACTAACATTAGGATGTTTTTTTATTAATCAGCTGTTCGTAATGCATAATTAGATAAATCGCATTATTGATTCGGTCTATTGAGAAAAATTTTTATAAAATAAACAGGAACATTTTTAAGAAGGTAAAATGTCATTTATAAAAAAACAAGGCTTCATATAGAGGGAATTTAAACAACTTTGGTATTTTGTCCAAGACATTATAAACATTTGATTTGTCAATTAGCTGAAAATCAGGCCAACACTACGTGGTTCGTATTCCACGTAAAGCTGTAGGTCCCATAGTTGCTCTGGCTATTGTACATGTATGGGCGGGTGGGTGGGCCAATGCCATTTTACGTGTAATTTCTACGCCACTTTACTTTACCCACCCGCCCACCCATAAACGTACTGTGGTATTGACCCACCCACCCACCCATACACGTACTGTGGTATTAACCCACCTGCCCACCCATACACGTACTGTGGTATTGATAAATAGTCCTTTCTGAGCTAAGCTGAACTCAGATAGTAACAATGACTACACTCGTTCATCTACACTCATCACACTCATTCACCCCTCATATTCGCCCATATCTCTACGATCGGCGTCTTAAAGATGAATAATTAATGAATGAAAAATCAAAATAGGCAAAAATACCCTTTAAAAGTTGGCCTATCTCACATCGTTAACCGTTTGTCTAATTTTAATTGATTATAAATCTTATATTTTTTATTTTAGCCTATTTATAAAAAATATCATTTTATTTTTGTTTCAACTCACTACTGGTTGAGAGCAACATAATACTGTGGAGTAACATAATGCATTATCATGGAATAAACGCTAAAAAAAGAACTCACAAATGAAAGTACACTTGTATTAATTACTAATATTTACAATAAAGTCTTACAGAGTAAAGAGACAACTTAAACAGTCCTCGTCACCAAATAGTCATAGTGCCAACATTGACTGCCAAAATTGACATTTAAGGTTTTGGTGTTAGATGCGTCGTCGCAATCTTCCGCAAACATCCGACAAAACAAACTGTATCTTCACTTACGACTTTACGTCTCTTTGCACCTAAACAACACAACAATATGACCCACCAACTCCCCAATGGTGTAATACTATTGATCAGGCAGAAGACCCCTTTGAACTCTTCGGTAAATGTACAAATTAAACGCAATTTTTGACATCTTATGGTTTGTTGGTTTGAAAACGATCAGGTATGTGTATCACTTAAGAAGCAAATATATACGAACTTTAAGAAAACTAGAAATATTGGAAAAGTATTATTCGCTAATAAAGTATACTATCAGAACGTTTACGCCACACTAGATCACAAAATACAAAATCTTCCCGAAAGTATTCTCCGGCTGATCAGTAGAAATAGTTCTGTCTCAAAATACCTCCTTGGACATAACATTATTGGTCAGGACAAGCCACAATTCATGCCAGACTTACACTACGGTATTATTTTTACGACATTAGAAATTACCAAAAAGCTGATAACGTAATATGTAATATGTTTCCATGTATAAAATCACTTAGCTACCTTCGTACTTGCTTTATTCAGTATTCAGTTAATTCTTTCAAATGTACATTTACAAGGAACACGTCAAATCTTTACAATACAATAATGTATAAATACAACGTTGTACAATAAATAATTAACAAACAAAAGGTAATACTAAAGTTCAATAAATTAACTAAGCTACATATTAATTTATAATTCTTAAATAATACATTATTTAAAGAATTGTTTACATGCCACTTAAACTATTGTAATCGTAAAAACATTTTTCAATAAAATAGTTTTTAACCTCATTTTAAAAATTGAGATCCTCCCGACATCACGGATATCTCTGGGCAGCTTATTGTATATCGAGATGCAGAGCTATACAATATACTATTGATACAAAAACATATTACTTTCCATTTCCCTATTTATTCTGGAAATAGTGGACTGTTATCAATGCAAATATGGAAAAATAAATTCACCTACCTGATTTATTTACCTTAATATACAGGATGGAAACAAATATGGGAACACTTTTAACCCATGAGTTTTAACAACAACGTTATTTTTTCCGTAGATAATTTAATTTTTTTAATAACTTTGTTTCATAAAGTGTAATTTTTTATCAGAATTCTTTACTTACAACCGTTAAATTACGGAAAATAATATCAAATTACTTACGGTACGTAGAAATTCAAATGACCGCTACTCTGGAAAGATTAAACCTTTCGAAAACCAGTTCGTGACAATTAATTTCTCTTGAATAGACCTTCCATTTGATACCAAACTCCACCTAGGCTTACGTTGAAGATTTTCGTTCAACTTCTCGTGGGCCGTATCTCTGAAAAGATGACATTTCGCTAATGGTGTAAAAAATTATCTTCTTTGCAACCATGATCTATACAAGATTTCACTTTTACAAGTGAAGTCCTACAACAGTTGTGAAAGCGTTTATATATTTCTCCCACCCTGTATAGGTCATACTGCAATCTAGAGTGAATGATAGCAAAGTGGAGTGCACAGCATTTTTTGTCACAACAATTTCTCAAGTAATAAAAATGTCTAGTTTAGGATCGAAAACTTACTAGTACAGTGAGATATTTAAACTTTTACTTAGTGTCAGATAATCTTCAAGGGTGTTTTTGTAGCGATTCCACCATGGGGATTTGGTAATTTCCAATGTAACATGTTGAAAACTATCTGTTTGTTATAAGTCAAACATAAATTATTGTTTCAATGTCACACTTACGCCTATAAACTTCACTTACACGGCGGTGATAGGCAATCGAGGTGCAGCATCCAGATTGCGTTTGGACGTTGAAGGCGCTCAGTTTGCAGATAAATCTATCTTTGAAATGTAATTGGTAACTATGAAGTGTCCACTCACATAAAAAATCTATGTGTATTAAATGGTCCAAGAGTTAGCTGTACTC
>JAQJVL010007813.1:0-22208 GCA_035578905.1 Stictocephala bisonia
CGTTGTGCTCAGTATAAAAAGAATGCAAGACTGATGTGTAGAAAGTGTGGGATTGCACTTCATCAGCATTGTTTTGAACTATTTCATAAGAAGCCAAATTAAGTGTGGTTCATATATTATATTGATGAACTTTTAATATATAGATAAAAATAATCTATGCTATAATAAAATAACCTTTGTAATACATTTTTTGAAATTATTTCCTACCACCCCGTTTGAGCCCCGTTCCCATTTGGGAACACAATAAATTTTATATAATAAACAAACAAAATTAACAAAAACGTTATAAACGTGTTACATATGGTATATTTAGTGGGAATTAGAGAGATAATTAAAATAATAAAAAAAAAAAAAAAAATAAGTTGGGTCTAAATGGTTTTAAAAGCTGTTTTTCATATAATGGATTTTCGAGAGCACTGAAATATCTTTTTTAATTCCTTGATATAGTATAGAACCTTAACATTAAAGTTGTCAATGAAACATGTATGAATAAGTAATTAATTCGACATGTCAAACATTTATGCGTAACCTATTTTATGGCTGAAGACTAGTCAAGTTAGTATTTTTTATAATTTTACAGGTAGTCAAACATAACATTTTTTTATTATAAATGTTATGTTTTGAGTTAAAAGCTCAGATTAAATATTTTGTATCAGTAAACTAAACAAATGTCAAGAGTATTGATAATGAACTTCACCGTGAATTAAATTAATGAAAATGTGCTTTAAGCAATGATTAAATATATCCTAATGAGCAACCATGTGTGTTTGTAAAACAAAACATCAAATTGTCATTAACTTCTATTAGAATAATGTTCGGATGTTATTATTGGTCGATTTTAGACCTTTCCTTCCAGTATTTTATTAATTTACCATAAATCATATCAAAATATAATCCCACCTACTTTGATAGCAATGATTTTGTACACTAAAAGATTATGTATACAAAATTTGAATTGTATGAGTTGATTTTAACTCCCCAAAATAACTTGGAAACTGTTATAGATAGATAAAAGAAAGTTTAGCAAAAAGTTTCGTATTTCAGTTTCAAATGTTTTTTGAAAAATATTAAACTATACAATATTGAACAAAAAAGGCATTTTTTTAAAGCAAAGATAATTTTATACTGATTGTACAGGCATAATCAGACGAGGTTCAGAAATGTTAAAACAATATTACTGATCTGCATATTTTGTTCCGTAAGCCTGGCACAGAATAATGTCTCATCATTGGTAGCGTCTACATTTTACCAACCGTATCCCCTCTTCCAACCGAGGTTATACAGGGTGTTCCACGACAACTCTGACAAACTTAAGGAAATGGTAGGTCCCACCGTTGATTGTTTTTTGTGGTAGTTCAACAAGCATAGCGAGTTTCATAAGGATCGATTAAGTCAAATAGGGGATAAAAATTAATTTGTGAAAAAACACAATGGCGGATATCTGGTAAACGAAGTAGTCCTATAAAAAATGTATTCCATATTTTCTCTTTATTTTTACCTATATAACAATTACCTGAAGTTTGACAGGGATGTCGTAAAACACCCTATATAGGGAAGTCTGGCCAAAACTTCACCTACTCTCTGAACTGACAGAGTAAACAAATTCTTCCCGTGATGTGTTACTACTTTAGGTGAAGAGCGTGTCTTGTTCCATGGTCGGTGAACCACTACTCGGATAGTAATTGACCTGTATCGATTCTAGCTGAGTTTTGTAAAATGTACGGCAAAAGTATATTTAAAGACCATCCCCATTGTAACATTTTGTGGTTTTAAATATTAACTGCAGGAAGACAATTCCTGCAGTCATGTTTCCACACAAGTTTTAAAAAATAAGACTGTTAACCAAGGTAAAAAAGTCAGCAGTCAGCCTATAGCCTTCTATTCTATTTTGTCTTCAGATACTGAGGAAATGCCTATCTTTAGACACATAATTTTGTGTTCCACAGGGTTTAACACATCGTTTGATATTAAACTGAATACAGTTTTGTTACATTTTTGTTGTATTCAAGAATACAACAATTGGTGAACAATTTAAAAAAATACAAAGTAAAAAATAATACGAATGATAATGAAACTGATAAATTATATGGGCGTTTGTAGGTATATAAAATAACAATAATTAATATTGTAACGTTGATATAGCTTATATATAAAAAAAAAACCTCACCGAATAAAATAATTACTTTAAAAAAGAATCAAATAAAATGTATTTTACCGATCAACCTGTTCCGTATTTTAAATATTCTCAAACACTATAAAGAAACTCTATAATAAAATTCAAGAATAAACGAAAAGCGTCCAGTCATCTAATTGCATATCTATCACATGTACATTCTATGTTCACATAAGTCAAACTAAACTTGTCACTTCTAGTAACACATGACACGTGGTGGTTTGTGACAAGTATAGGTTTCCTGGTAGAGTACCACACGTGTATAGAGATGAACTTTACATTGCAATTACATATCTGTCACATGTACATTCTATGTTCGTTCACATAAGTCAAACTAAACTTGTCATTTCTAGTAACACATGACACGTGGTGGTTTGTGACAAGTATAGGTTTCCTGGTAGAGTACCACACGTGTATAGAGATGAACTTTACATTGCAATTACATATCTGTCACATGTACATTCTATGTTCGTTCACATAAGTCAAACTAAACTTGTCATTTCTAGTAACACATGACACGTGGTGGTTTGTGACAAGTATAGGTTTCCTGGTAGAGTACCACACGTGTATAGGGATGAACTTTACATTGCAATTACATATCTGTCACATGTACATTCTATGTTCGTTCACATAAGTCAAACTAAACTTGTCATTTCTAGTAACACATGACACGTGGTGGTTTGTGACAAGTATAGGTTTCCTGGTAGAGTACCATAAGTATATAGAGATGAACTTTACATTGCAATGCTATTAATGTCATATGCACTACATTAATACTCTTTAGTGAACATGTTAAAAATAGCAAGTAATTGGAGGTGGTATATCTGACTAATTGTTCTATTAAAGTATGATTGTCGCTATAATGAATATCATATATTATCATGAAAAACAATAGAATAACGGCAGGAAATATGAAAAAGGTAACGTAACTTTTTCCAATTATTAATTGTATTTGTTGGTAAAAATATAGTTGTACTGATTGACAAGGCATACGTATTTTTATTGTCTTTTAAACACATAATTATTTACACTATCTCGAGATCTCAAATTGAGCTTAACGCTTTATGCATGCGTCTGTGTGGGTGAACATACATTGTAATATGATTCATGTTTCGTAATGGAATGTTAGTTGCCTCAGAACTCCGGATCTAGCTAACAGCTAAAGAATAACAGCTAAAGAATGTCGCTTGGAAAATTTGTCATACAATTGTACGTGTGGGAATTTAAGGACGAATAACACTGAATAACAGAGTGGGAGCTACTTCTTCCAATAGTGTCTTTTGAAGATGGATTGGTACAACCCTATAAGACTAATGGAATTGCGGTTATTGAATATAAAACAGGCCTTTTCAAAGGCACAAACATGGCGTAGCTGGCAGGCACACTTTGAACTGTTGTAGAAGGTTTTACATCAGGTAATAGAAAACTTTACAGCTTCATGAAGCAATCGTTGTTTTATCTTCAAACGCACTAAAATATATAGTTTTTATTTACAGAACTGTATCAATAATAAATATATTATTTTTTATGATTTTACAGTATATTTGTATTATATGCATATCGTACGGTTTGTTGTCAGCTACCATTTATTAATTTCAAAAAGCTGCGATTTATAATTAGACATAGATCCACAAGTCGTGATGGCATATTCATTTAATACAATGTTAAGTGATCTCCTATCACAAAGCCAAGTCCAATCCATCGAGCCAATTGAAACCTGCCATTCTGTTTACGCTGGCTATTCCCTCCGTAAAAAGCGCAGGACAGAATGGATAATTGTAACTATATGATCCATTGTTTGGATAGACTTCCCACAATCACATGACTGATCTAGTGTCAATCCCCATTTCCAGTAATTGCATCTGCCAACGCAAGTTCGGAACCGATTCAAGAGTGTCCACTCCCTACGAGTACCATCCCACCTAATGGTATTGACGGATCGTAAATAAATAAAGAACTTATTCGTCAATCAAAACTGTTCCACGCTACGGCCCAGCTAGTATTGGGTGAGAAATTTGAAGTACTCAACTGGAAAGCAGTCCATAGAGGTGTGTTTCGAATATTTGTATTAAATTTGCTCATGAAAAGTTTGTATAGTTAGTTTAATCTTAAAATAACATCTCAGTTATTATATTTAGTACATTTTTGTTAGTTAAATACTTTGGTACTAACGGAAAAGATAAGTTTTACAAAAAACAAATATTTATTCAATATCATAAACCATACCATACCAAAATTCACTATAGTTCAATATTTATTTATTTAACGCAGATTTATAATAGTTTTTATACTACATCATTAACACTCCCTGAGATAGTGAACTTCTTTGTTGCACTAGGCTCTATATCTGATATCTATATGTTGTTGAAAGTCTCTAAATTGTCAAAAGATATGAAATTTTTTACCAAATGAATTAAATGAGAACTGTATTACAAAAATGAATACGTAAGTCCACTCTCATATAGTCTATGGCCCATTACAAAATGTTGATACTAAAAATGAGGGTTAAATAAAGACACAAATAAGAACTGAATAAAAATAATGTTTTTCTTTAATTTTTTCATATGTTTCACTTCTTAACCGGTACTATACTGAACACGTATAACGTACATTAATGATTATAGTAAGATTAAAAAAAAAATAAATGACAGTTAAAAAAGTCTTGTCAGACTCTTATGCCATGCTCCAACCAATCGTTAAAAGGAATTACTGAAAAGTTATTTCCTGATTTCAAACGAGAATTTTAAAGGGGTATTTATCTTTTGTGTTTACCATAGTGTCATTAGAAAGAGCTATTATATTTATTTTATACTCTTTTTCAAGCAAAACTCTTTGTTCGATATTATTTCTAAAATAAAATAATACACGAAAAAACCGGCATATAAGTCACTATTAAAATATGCTTATTTTTATTGCTGAACTTTCCAAATGCTTTTAATTTATTGATAACATACATGTTTTACTAATAAATAGTGTCAAAAACATTCTTGTTTACTTAAATATTTGTTTAAATATCTTAAATAGTTACTATAGTTCAAAATCACTGCTTTGTAAGATGTAGTTTATTATTCATGCAAAATATGGAAACACATTAGATTAATGAATTGTTTAAAAAATACATTTTCCAGTTCGTAGTATTCTGAAGACATTAATGAAGAATGTTAATGTAATACTCACTGTTACGTACAAGTAGTAATGGGGGGGATATGGAACAAAAGGGCGAGGGCGAGCCGCCATCTTTGGGCGAGCGGCCATCTTGGATCACGTGACTTTTTTTTTTGTGAGTTCTTCTTCTTCGCCATGTGTTTTTTCGTTGTTCTTCTTCTTCGTTTTTTTGTGCGCGCTTTTTTTGATGACGTCACGATGGGCGAGGTGACTTTTGCCGCCGGATGTCGTTGTTTCTTCTTCTTCGGTTTTTTTTTGTGCGCGCTTTTTTTTGATGACGTCATGATGGGCGAGGTGACTTCCAGTGTCCGTCGTTATGTTTTTTTCAGCCAGCTGTTTTGTTCGTGTGTGATGACGTCGTCACGAGGAGGTTGGTATTCGGAGGGCGACCATTATTTTATTTTCATCAGATCCAAATACACGATGTTGTTAGCCGACGGGTTCACTATTGGACGGTTGTCCTGATCTACGATTGTTACGGTGATCACTTGAATTACCTTCAGTTGGCCGTCTATTGGAGCGTAGTATCGCTCACGCGGGCATTCCGATATCTTGTAACCACGTGGCACAGCCGGGAAGAACGTGTATAAAATGCGATGTTCCTGGTGTTTGTGCGCGTGTAAGTCGTGATTGCTGTAGCTGTTCTCCACTAGGTTGCATTGGATTTCTATAGCGTCCACAGCTCGTAGATTCGGTGGATTCGACCCAATCGCAGTTCGATCGGCCTCGAAATATAACAATTCACCTTCCTCGGAATCAGCTTCTTTCCGGTTATTGGTGGTGCCGTCTGTGACCGATTCTGGTTGTTGTTCAAAGCCCAAGAGTCTTCTAACCGTGGTGTCCAAAGCGAATTTCAACGGTGATACAATAGACACGACTGTTCCGTGCTTCGCTTTCGAGATGATGAATTTGCCAGAATCTATGTCCGCCACACCTAACGAATCGATGAAACGTCTACACGTTTTTTCCAGAGATTCCAAGGTGTAATGTCCCTGCTCCAGTGTTAGTGTCCTGACAGAATCGTCGTTCGGGCTGTCAGCGGCCGTTCGTGCTGGCCAGAAATGCACGTTAGCAGTTCTCGGTAAGTTCAGGATGTTGTTGTCCGAATAGAATCCGCATAGAGCCAAACGGTAATCACTGGCATCGTCCAAGTGGATCGGGTGTTCCAGGTGAAGTGTGATCACCGGACCCTGCCCGAATAGTTTCAACAAAGGCATTTTATATCGCTTGGTGGTCAACTACACACACTTATATTATTTGGTCGTTTGTTTCTGGTGTTCTAGAAACAGAGTACCCGTTATGCGTATGAGATCAGTCAAATCCCTATCGTACTCTTCGATTTTATTGTACAATTTCGTTTCCAACGCGTTGAGCCGTTGATCGGTTTTAGTTTGAAACTGTGAGAACTCAGATCGCAATGCGTCTTGCTTCGATCCGCCGGTCCCACACTCTCCGAAACGATTAATACAGAACTTATGACTGTACATGCTGACGGTATTAACTCCTACTTGTCTTATAATCGGAACAAAAAATGAAGTTTTTTTAAATATAGTCTATACAGTGCGCAACTGGATGTTGTACGTAGTGCCTATTTTCTCTCCTCTCGACAGTTGTAGCGTTTCGGGGATGGGTTCTTTAGGATCGAATACTTCTGCGTAGCGTTTTGGCAGGAACACGTCGATCTCCTCACAGCCATTGTCAGCTAGCGATCGGTCCAATAGTGTGGCCACCGGAATCTCACCGTATTTGGTTTGTACGATTCTCATGCGTTTCACAGGGTAGAACGTATTTCCGTCCAACCGATCGAGTTTCACGGTTTTAGAGAACTGTAGTGTGGCTTCATTGAACCGTTGTACGAAGCTGGCCATGTTGTGTTTTAAAACGTAGTCGGACACGACGTTTACTCTCACTCTCTTATTATAGAAAACTATTGCTCGACGAACCAAGACATCCAACCATATTTGTCGTCTCTTAGATCGTTCACGATAGTATTCCAATCCACATCAACTTCGCCGCTCTGTAAAGAATACCGCCTCAAGACGTCTAAACACAAATGGCCACAAATCGGCGGATCTTCGAAACTCTGGATCCTACAGTCGTTGTAGACCAGACCTTCACCACCTTTTAAATACCGCACCAACTCGATCGGTGGACGCGCGTCTCCGTACGAGTCGAAATAGAACTTGTTCCTGTCGCCTATTTTGATGTAGCACGTCCAGTGTGTGCCGTCGGATTCGACATCTCCCAAGTTGAGGATTCCGCATTCCGTATGATTCGACGTGGTCGGCAATAGCTGTCGTACGAATACACCCCGAAAATTCTTAACTTTCAGTACATCTTTGGCGTACCGTTCGAGTTCACCCAATGAGAGCGGATATATTTTTTTTTCAACAACAACGAGTCCAACTTCAGATTGATGCACCGTTTGAGACCACTGCCCTCGGGGTCTTTGGTGATTATCGCGTCCAACTCGTTGTCGAGTAGATCCTTCAACCAAGGTATGAACTTCTCTCGAAGCAACGGCGCGATATTTTTCCTAACCAAAGGTGAGATGAACCGCTTGCCGCCGGGAACATCGTCTTCAATGAAATTGATCATTTCCTTCAACAGACCACCTTCTTTGTTTTTCATCAACTGATCGTAGCTGAGCGCCAACCGAAGACCGGTCTTGTTTTTGACGGCTTTGTTCACGGCTCTGTGTTGCGGCTCGGTGAGCAGTATGTGATCGCCACCACCACTGATGTTGTCGTACGTAAGACCGACCACCACTGTTCTACGTTTCTTGTAGGCGGTCTTCATTTTTCGCTTCTGTCCGTCGGACAGACGGATCTTGTGTCTGTGCAGTTCACTCATCGTGTTTACTCTCACACACATGTACTTATAGTAAGTCACGCACACACACACACACGATGG
Source organism: Stictocephala bisonia (assembly GCA_035578905.1). NCBI lineage: Eukaryota > Metazoa > Arthropoda > Insecta > Hemiptera > Membracidae > Stictocephala > Stictocephala bisonia. The sequence continues at coordinate 8,252 of JAQJVL010007813.1, forward strand.
AAACTTACTGCACCAAATGCAAACGGAAAACGCCATCACCGGCCAACTCTGAGGAAGTGGTGCGAACAGAAAACAATAAATGGCGTTCCAAAAGTAAATGCGCTTTGTGTGGTGGTGAAAAAAGCACGTTTATCAAAACGGCACCCAATTATGAGGAGGAGGAGGATCAATCGAGAGAATACATCGAAGCCAAAGAACTACACCGTGCGGTGATAACAAAATTTCCTAAGCGAAGAATAGTGACTTCGTGCATCGACGATTTGTGGGCAGCCGATCTCGTGATTATGGACAGATACGTGAAGGAAAACGATGGTTACAGATACATGTTGAATGTGATTGACACTTTTTCCAAGTACGCCTGGTCTGAACCGTTGACTAGAAAGAGTGGTCAACACGTGGCCGATGCTTTCGAAACAATCATAAGGCGTGCCGAAAAGACGGGTCACAACACACCGAATCTATTGCACGTCGATAAGGGTCGGGAGTTTGTTAACAAAGATTTCAAACAACTGTTGGAAACATATGGCATCAAGATGTACCACACTGAAAACGAAGAGAAAAGTGCAATCTTCGAACGATTCAATAGCACTCTCAACGAACGCATGAAGGTCCAGTTTGAAATGCGCCGGTCGTTTCGATGGGTCGACATGGTGCAGGACTTACTACGACAGTACAACACCACGGTGCACACTACGATACACATGAGACCCGCGGACGTGAACAAGAGTTGTGAACAACAATTGAAGAGCCTATACGACGCGAAGAAACCAACTGTAGTGAGGAAGCCCAAATTGCATGTTGGTGACCGTGTGAGGATAGTGGCTAAGAAAGAGAAATTCGCCAACAAGTACAGTCGCAATTGGAACAGGGAGATATTTGTTGTTTCAAAATTGCTGAACACTTTACCGATCACGTACAGAATCACGGACTCTGATGGTGAAGAGATATTGGGTTCGTTTTACGAGAGAGAACTGCAAAAGACCGTACTGTGACTTTGGTAAGTACACACGCACACACCGCACTATGGAAATTACCGTGTACTGTAAAAGTGATACGGATGGCGATAGTAAGGACCGCCTTCTACCGCATCCTTTGAGGTGCCTGATCGTTGGTTCGTCCGGCTGTGGTAAAACAAACTTGTTGTTGAATCTGATTTACAACAAACGTGGTGTGAAGTTCAAACACTTGTACGTGTTCAGTCGTTCCATCGAGCAAGTGGCCTACGCTGAACTACGAAAACACTACGAGCGCGTGGAAAAGGCGTTAGGCTATAAAGTCAGTCAGTTCTATTCCAACTGTGCGGATTTGATTCCGCTGGACGAGTGTAAGTCCAACTCGTTGGTTGTGTTCGACGATTGTCTGCTAGAAGAGCAAACAAAGATCAAAGACTACTTCATACGTGGACGTCACAAACTCCTGTCTTGCGTGTACTTGAGTCAGAGCTATGGTCGCGTCGACATGCAGGTCATACGTAACAACGTGAATCTACTCTGCGTGTTCAGTCAGAACAAACACTACACCCGAAGGATATACGAGGACTTTGTTGGATCCGACATGACTTACGACGAGTTCGAGACTAGGTGCAAGCACTGCTGGAGCAAACCTCACGGATTCATCACTGTGGACATGACGAGGAAGGCACACGACGGCAAGTACAAGTGCATGTTGAAAAACGATATTTCAAACGTTACCTCGAAAAACGATATTTAGGCCGAACTTCGTTTAACGACATTTCAACACCAACGTTTGAAAAACGATATTTCAAACGTTACCTCGAAAAACGATATTTAGACCGAACTTCGTTTAACGACATTTCAACGCCAACGTTTGAAAAACGATATTTTCACGTGAACATCAAATAACGTTATTTCCATGTTGACTTTTTAAAGTGATGTGTTTTTACATCGTCAACGTTATTTTGACGATGAGTGTGTGTCTGTGTGTTGCTCGGTGGTGTGCATGTATGTATGTGTATAAGTAATCACTAGTACGTGATGGATGTGAAAGAAGCTAAGCGCCTCGATGCGATCGAGAGGAAGTTGATCAGTAAATTCAGATCGGCCGAGTTGGAAGAACGCAAGGTGCAAGCTCGAACGGCCTCTGACAACCCGGTACTTCCACCGAGTGTCGAACCCCTGTTTAAGATTCTGAAGGCCTCACCACCACCATTATCTGTCCTACCGTCAAAACCACTACAGCCACAACCGCCACCACCACCACCACCACCTCAACAGCAACAACTGTCAACTGTGAGTGTATCGAAAGCCAAACTGTTAGACAGTCTGAATACCAGGCTGCAGAATCAATTCGCTGAGGTGCATGCCGCCGAGTTGTCCGAACAACAGGAACGTGAGAAAAAGTACGAGGCCATAACGAAGGCTATCAGGCAGAAAAAAGAACAGGACGCCGAGGCCGAGTTGAAAGCCAAAGAGTGGCTACGCAAACAGAGGTACAACCAAATCATGAAACGGGTCGATCAACGTGGTGGGCGTCGGTTCACTCCATCAGTTTCCAGTACACCTGAGCGTGTAGGGTATATCGGAGCTAACAACGATCATGATAATGACTATGATGATGGTGATGAAGACAAGATGGAAGTAGAAGACGCACCCACCTCCTCCAGCATACCGAACAAGTCCATGAGACAGTTGTTGGACTCGCGGGTTGTTAATTTAGGTGCGATAGGCACCCGGTACTTGCCAAAAGCGAACGACAGCCAGTTTGGTATTTACTATGACGACGAGACGGAACAGTTGAAAATAGGTTCCGCTGCGATTACGTTCGATTACGACAATATACTGGTAAAGGGAAAGCGATACAGAGGGACCGAAGGACTTTGGCGCCTGTTGACTAGCAAAGGTTTCGTTTCCGAGGACAAGTACACCGGTGAAGACTGGAGAATGTACAAAGACATGTTGCTCGCTACAAATTCGTTGCATCAAAAGAACGACCCGAATTCGAAGCGCCCGAAAGCTAGTCAGGGCCAGAAGTGGAAAAAACTTATTCGTCCGATATGGGAAGAGAAGATCAAGAGTAAGACGGCTGAGCTGGTGGAAGCACCGGCAGTATTATCTGTGGCCGGCGAGAATGATGATGCCCCTATGGAAGATGTACCCATGATCGGGTCCGGACTCAGAGAATACAACGATCGACCGATCGAGTACAGATACATCAACAATCTGAACGAACTGATTAACCGTCTGAATTTCATCTACGCCCAGGAGACAGCAGGCAACCGGAGTTTTACAAATGAAAAACTGTCGGTCGTCAAATTCATACACGACCGTATGGAAGAACTCGTCCAACAACCTAACGGGCTCAAGTACCTGCTGCGCTGTCTGTCCGCGCTGCCACAACACGTGATAGAGGGGTCGGGTCTGTTGAACGACATGATCAACAAGCTACCGTTCGAACTGCACGCCCCGAGCAATTGGAATCTGGACACGTACAACTACTGCGGACCCGGGACCAAGTTGGACATGCGTCTGGCACGTGGTGACAAGGGAATCAACCCTTTGGACGAGGCGTGCAAACAGCACGACATCTGGTACAGAGATCACAAGAATACCGAAGACCGTTGGGTGGCGGACAAGGTGTTACAGAATGCAGCCTGGGACCGCGTCACTTCACACGACGCTGGACTGAACGAACGAGCGGTCGGCTTGGCCACCACTGGTGCTATGTGGCTGAAACGCAAACTCGGTATGGGTCTGGGCACTTCTGGTTGTGTACTATATAAGTAGAGTGGTTGTTGAGTGTTCTTTGACGAACGACGCTATGGAGAGAAACGTTTGGCAAATCCTGTCTCGTGAACCCAAAGTGCCTGATGGTGTGATGACCGACGCGTTCATCATGAGGTTCGACACGCGGATGGACTTTCCGCTGCTGTCCGAGAACTACGCATTTTCCCAAGAGATGTTGCGAATCTACCAACACCGCGTCGTCTGGGCCAGCGTGTTGAGAAAATCACAGTACCCGGAATCTTTCCTTCGTGAGATGGTTCCCCACTTTCACGATTGCTGGTTCTTAGTGTGCAAGTACCAACGACTGTCCGAGTCATTCATTCATGACTACGCGGATCGGGTGGACTGGGAGTACGTACAGCGGTACCAACACGTGTCCGAGGAATTTCTACGACGCCACCGCAAGTACATGATCCCCAGCTACGATCCAGAAACCGTTGCTGAGTATTAGTGAGAGTATAATTAAAAAAAAAAAAAAAACTAAATATATTTTTTTGCATTAACATAAGTGTAGAGACCAGTTGTATGACTACTACTTCTGCCACTACTATGGATACTGTTTACAACGAGTTTGCCAGCGGCGTGATCAGGAGTGAGTACCGAACAGTCATGCCCGTATCGGAGCTCAACTTCAATGCGGTCAATAATTACACGGTGTTCAAGCTGGACCACGGCGATACGTTTTACGATTCACGTATCATGTATCACATCTGTGGTGAGGTTGTGAAAAAATCGGACGGGACCAAGTTCGCGGCAGGCGACACCATAAAATTGATCGACAACTATGCGTCGTTCCTGTTTTCACGCATCGAGCTGAAAAAGCACAACACGACTATTGACAGTGTGGACCTGCCGGGGATCACGAGCACCGTGAAGAGTGTGCTCAACTACAACGAGTCGTCAAAGCCGTCACTCACCAACAACGGGTTCGCGTCCAAGTACGAGAGTGGTGGTGGCGCGTTCGAAGCGCTCGGTACGCTCGGCCACCTGGGGCTTGGGTTCTTTGACCACCTGCGTTATCCCATGTACAAGGGCGGATTTGAGATTGTGTTCACGCGTGCCGAAGACAACGATGCGTTGTTCAAGTGGAAAGCAGCGACGGTTGGAGCTACAGAGCCCGACGAAGGAAAGATATTGATAAAGTCGTTCACACTGAAAGTGCTGTTGGTCGAGTACACGGCCACCAGCAAGATCCAACTGATAGACGGTCTGAAACAGTTGAGTGACAGAGACGCATTGATCTACAACTACTACCAGTGGCAGTGTATCGAAAAGAAAGGTGTGTTCGGTGCGTCGTTCAATTTCGACATCACCAACGTCTACAGGAACGTGTACAATCCCAAGTTCGTCGTAATCTGTCTACAGACGAATCGTTGGAACGACCAGAAAAAGAACCCATCCCAATTTGACATGTGTAATGTGAAAAACGTGGGCGTGAAAATCAACGGTGAGCGCTATCCACAAGAGATGCAGAACATGAACTACGCGGACGGCAGATGGCGTGTACTCTACGATCAGTTCCTACGATACAGGATCGTCAACTTCGGCGATACCGACGCGTTGTTGAGTCCTGAGGATTTCATCGCCGTATATCCGTTGATGGTGATCGACACCCACTTGCATCCGATCAACACGGACAGATCCAGGAGCGACATCCAAGTGGAACTGGACTTTGTGAACGCCATCGCCTCGCCTGTGGCCAACAACGGTACAACCGCGTACGTGATCGTGGTGTCTGAATGTAATTTCTCCTATGACATTACTAGAAACACTATCAAAACGCTCTAAAGGGACTTGGAAGTATTTTCTAAGTAAGCAGTAAAAAACAAAGAATGCAAGAAAATAATTTATTTCCAATATATCTAAAAAGTATTTGTACAAGATACTAAACAATAATACAAAAACGCCACATAGTAACGTTGAACAAAATATAATTTTTTTAAAATATTTTTTTGCTATGACTGGATGAACTCTAGTAGCCCCACGGCAAGGTGTCAACCACGTCCTGTCGATCGCCACCGTCACCACCACTACAAGCATCGTCCGCATCTTGTTCCACTATCATTCGTTTGTCGTAGTCCATCCTGAACATTTTTTTCACCGTCTTGTTGACCAACGTCTTGGTAACGTTGTCGTGTCGAATCTGGTTGTACACTATTCGAGTCCCGGTGATTTCACCTTCGACCAGACTTTTCATTGTCGCCATGTTCAGACGTTGTGAATTCTTATAGTTCAGTGTGAATCCTTTTATTTTGCACCTGCCATTCTTCTTGGCCGTCTCGAAGGCGTAGCTCTTGGGACCCGTACTAATCCATTCGTCTATGTTGTCATCACTGCCCAACTCGTCGCTCCACTCGCCCAGCATACTGCCGGTGGGAACTGTGTTGGCACCGTCGTCGATGTATACGACTGAATCTGTATCGTAGTACACCACGCTCTCGCCCAACCGCTCCATCATGTCGTACAGTCTTAGCCGGGCATGTGCTGTGGTAAACGCTGCTACGAAAACGTTGATGTTGTTCGGAGCGTTCACGAAATGTTCCTTGTAGTTGTACGTCATCTGTACTATGTTGTCGTTGATGAAGACGATGTTCGTCTTTTCTAGCCGCTCGTCCAAAAGGATCTTGTAAAACGTCTTCGCCTCCGTGATGAATTCGGTCTGCTTCTGATTCTGTCGTTGACCGAACTTGCCCCACAGACTGTTTAGGCATATCTTGGCTACAGCTCGCTTGCCGGGATTGTCGTGGATCTCGTTCGGGTCTTCGGACAGTTGGATACCGACACTATCGTAGACAGCGCGCACGTAGTCTTGCAATTCGGAGTAGTCCTTCTGCCATGGTGACGTCTCCAGTTTGATTTTCATGAAATCACGGACGTACCCGTTGAACAGTCGGTTCGACGTTTTCTCGAAGTGCCACACTTCGTAAACTCGAAGGATTTTGTAGCCACGATGTAGAGCCTTGTTCATCTCGATAGTGGTCCATGTGCCGGTCAGGGCCCGTTCCGCTTGTTCATGTTTACAGTGAGTGCACTTCTCGGCCGGACACAATCGACACAGTGTGAACATGAGCTTCCCGCCACACCTGGTAGGCAACACCGGATGGTAGAGTCGTCGGGGAGGGAGCACTTCGCACTTCACCAGTCCGAACCAATCCGTGTTGTAGCCGACCGGTCTGACGATCTTCTGCGGATGTCCGATCGGGTAGTGGTCGTAGTACATGACTGTCGGATACAGGCTGACCACATCGATGTAGTGCATCTTGCGACCGGTGACTCGCAGCTTGCACGCGTTGGTCCGTCCACCGTAGAAGGCATCCCTCGGATGTAGGGACTCGTCCACTACGTGAGGTCTCTCACGCATCCTTCGGTACGCGGGCAACCAAAGACACTCCCACATCTCGACTACTCGGTAGCCAGCCGCTTGTAGCTGTTTTGTTCGTTCGACAGTCCTGTTGTACAGATCGCCCATAGTGTGACGGTTCTTTGCGTTGATCCTACTGGGTTCGTAACACCGTATGCACCCGTGCCAGAAACAACCGTGGAACTGATAAACCGTCTTTGTCTCGGCACAGTAGCCGTCCACTTTAGCACCGCAGATTGTGGCCTCACCACCGTTCATGGCGTGCGCTACACTCTCTCCACCGTCGATAATCGTTGCCAGCCAGGCAATTGACTCTTTGCTGTAGCACGGTTCCTTTGTGTCTGTCTTCACAACGGCCAACGTGTCTGGTTCCAGGTACTTGGATCTGTAGATGGCCATACACACGCTGGCGATAGTCAGATACTTGAACGGATCGATGTTTGCAATTTCCAGAAACTGTTTTCTCAACTCCAAGCACCCTCGACGCAATATGTCCACGTCCGACTTGCAATACTCTTCAAGTTCTCGGCGAAAGTGGAACTCGTAGTTCTCGGCCCGCTTCTCGGCGTGCCATTTCAAGAACTCGTCCCTCGTTTTGGGTTGCATGGTGTCGGGTGAATAGTATTCGATGTCAGGCACCTCTCCGACGTAGGACTGATTGGCCGCAGTGTTGAAGTAGTGCGGGAAGAATCCTTTCTTCAGTTCGTGCAGACCGAAAGTCTTTGGAAACGCAGACAGCGGTGAGGCGACAAAGTTCATGCTATCAATGATTTTCAATCGCAGCTCTCGTATCTCCAACAGGGTGAGTTTCATGCCCGTGTATATGGTATACGGTTTGACGGTGTTCTCAACGCAGTAGCGCAAGATGAAGTGGCTGTCGTAGCCTTTCGCATTGTGTGCGATACATGTGTATCCTGTGTGTTTCTTAGAGAGCAGCCACTTGCAGAAGGTATCGTTGTCGGAAAACTCCCATGAACGACCATCGAAATCTTGCACGTAAACGTAGTTTGGAACGTGTACACCAGTCTCTTGAACGGCTTCGTAATCAAAGAACAAATACTTCTCGGTGTACGAACAACGGTGTTTCTTGCAGCGTTCATCGTCACCTACTCGACAACCACAATCCTGGCAGCTACATCGTCCTCCTTTCTGTGTCTGCACACTCATGTAGCACTGGTGCTTGCCCAATTCGACGAACTTTTTACAGTTGGAACAGTGATAGCGTCTACAGTCGTGTGGCTCGTCACGTTTTACGATCCGATTGCAAGTGGTGCATTTGTACACGGTGTCGCAGACGCCACCGTCCGGCCGTTGGTGTTCGACGAGACAGTCTTGGTTGTAGCAGTATCTGTTGCAGCGGTCACATTTCACCACAGGCAAACGTTGCTCGTGAGCCTGTCCCAAGCACATGCTGCAGACTTTGGTGGCTTTACAACGGTGGGTTCGGTTTTTGTTGTTGTACGGTGTGTCGCATTTGTTACAATAGTAACTCGACCCGAGGAACGCTCGCATGTTGCTAATCACGTCAAAGTGGTTTCCGTTTTTATACAAATACAGTACGATGTCCGCCGGCGGACCTTCGTATATAATACTGTTCATGCTTTCAACACACACTATCTTGATTTGTACATCCAACAGTCTTTCAACGCTAGTGAATTCCTCGAGGGTGAATTCTTCAACACCGCCTAGTCTGTTACACAGTTCGATTGCAAGTTCGGTCTGTAAATGCCTGCCCATGCGAACACATTTTTTGTCAATTTGCGAAAGTTGCCGATCCATGATGGTGTCCACGTGGAAAGTCAGCGCTGTCACCACCGCTCGTGCGCCGCACATGTTGTCGTCCTCGTTTCTTATTCGAACTATACACCGTTTTGTACGTAAATCACTGGCCAGATTCAGTACTTTTCGGCTATGGTTCGATTGTCCGCGAGGGATGTTGATTATTTTCACGTTCCAGTGTACACTACGAATGTCTATTTGTTCGTTAGACGACAATATTCTTTCCACGTGATCCATAAACACCCGGGCGTTGGACTCTCTAGAACTGATCACCGATGAGATGTTGTGACGGAATTCAGGGTGATTGGCGACCACAATGACCCGATCACCGGGTTGGTAATTTCCTTTCTCCTTTGCCATCTCGATCATGCGGTTGATAGCGGCTTCGACTTGAGCGACAATATTTACTTTAATCCTGTAGTCCATTCCGGTCGCTCCGTACTTCTTCACATGGTATGACCTGGTTTCCACAATCTCGTAGGAATGCAGGCATTTATTCGACATCTGTTGGTGCCTCTTCATATTCTGCGGCTGCACTCGGGTCCCGCAGATCGGGCACGATTTCTTCAAAGATGGTCTTTCGGTGGTCACAGGTCGGTTGCTCGATCGAGTCACACGAGGTGGCAGAATTGGTTGCGGCCGGACCTGGCGTGGTGGACGCATGGTGTTAGCAATGCTCGTAGACGGCTGATCTGTTTGAGCTCGGTTGTTTGATCGAGTAACACGTGGCGGCGGCAGTATCGCAACTGGCCGGGCCTGGGAAGGTGCGTACACGGTGTTGGTGGTACTCGTAGATGGTTGATCCATTAGGTGAGCGACGGGCGGTCTATGCTGTTTCGACGATGAAGATGGTGTGCCATGATTGAGCGACTTTCGTTCTAGCTGTCGAGGCTTTTTCGAAGAGTGGTGCTCAATGTCGGATGGAGTATCCAGGGACCGTTTGTGTTTGTTCGTCTTCGTGTGGCGTGACCAATGGTCTTTATTAATTTTGACATTACACACACCACACTCAACCGTTTTACTGTCCGTTGTTACTCGTTTGATGATGACGGGCGTTTGGGATCTTTCTTCTACTGTGCAGGCTTCACGTTGTTCGGCGATCGGTTGTTCTGTCTCGACAGGCACTTGTTCAGCGTACGTGTGATCTTGAAGCTCGGGTCTACGCCGTTTAGCCGGTACTTCTGTATCTACGTTGTAGTGATGGGGTCTTTTAGAGGCATGCGCTTCGTGTCCGATATCTGAAACGTTCATGTCCGCATTCGCCACTTCTCCATCATAGCGAGGTTGTTTGGTCGGCGGTACGTCTGCCTCCTCATCCACATCACTGGATTCATGATGATTGTCTCTGAGAGATCGTTTCATTCTGTAAAGAGAAAACACAAAACTCAGACACACTTAGTAATACTCGCATCAAACAAGTAGACATACAAGTTAGACAACGACCTCGATATATTTCACTCCATCAAGTAGAGGTAATTCACCAAATATTGTTTCTAATATCGAGCAACACACAGTTGAAATGGACACAACATTTCATCATAAAGAGAAAATACAAAACTCTGATACACTTACATAATGGCCTAGTTATAATTTTACTTTATCAAGTAGAGGTAATTCACCAAAGACTGTTTTTAATATCGAGCCACACACATACACACACACACACAGAGTTGAAAAAAACAATATATCGGATTTTTTTACTTAACCCACCAAGAATTTCTAAACAAATATGTTTTCAAATAATAAAAAGTCGTTTATATGTTATAAGAGAAATGAAAGCAAATAATGGCCTAGTTATAATTTTACTTTATCAAGTAGAGGTAATTCACCAAAGACTGTTTTTAATATCGAGCCACACACACACACACACACACACACACACACACACACACACACACACACACACACACACACACACACACACACACACACAGTTGAAAAAACAATATATCGGATTTTTTTACTTAACCCACCAAGAATTTCTAAACAAATATGTTTTCAAATAATAAAAAGTCGTTTATATGTTATAAGAGAAATGAAAGCAAATAATAAAATAGAATAAAAGATAGAAATTCTTACCTCGATGATATTTGTCGTAAATTAAAATCACAATTTACTGAGTAGTAAAGAGCAAACACTAGCACAGTAGCTGAGAGAACAATGAGGATGGCGCCGCGTGGCTTGTTCGTTTATATACCCAGGCGATGATGTCATTTACTAGAAGATTCTATCCAAGTGAGTACCACACACACATGGCTTCCAGATCATTCTGGAAGGTTCCTACCCCATATCCGGTTCCTGCTTCTAGAATATTCGCCTGGGGACAGCGGAGCACGTGGTTGCCGTGCGACAGGAAACAGCTGACGTCCGAGAAAACATAATGACATCCGGCAGTGGCGGAAGGCAGGCATCGCCCTTCGAATACCAACCTCCTCGTGACGTCATCACACACGTATAATTTACCGATGAACAAAACAGCTGGCTGAAAAAAACATAACGACGGACACTGGAAGTCACCTCGCCCATCATGACGTCATCAAAAAAAAAGCGCGCACAAAAAAAAACCGAAGAAGAAGAAACAACCACATCCGGCGGCAGAAGTCACCTCGCCCATCGTGACGTCATCAAAAAAAGCGCGCACAAAAAAACGAAGAAGAAGAACAACGAAAAAACACATGGCGAAGAAGAAGAACTCACAAAAAAAAAGTCACGTGATCCAAGATGGCCGCTCGCCCAAAGATGGCGGCTCGCCCTCGCCCTTTTGTTCCATATCCCCCCCATTACTACTCGTACATATTCGTACATGCTCCGTATTGCTCGAATCACTTACTGAGATTCCTCTAACCGTTCATATTAATACAGCACACTAATCTCAGTTCCTCTAGCTGGTGCTATTTCTCATTTGACTTAAGCTTTTAATAAAACCCCTCCCCCAAAACTTTTAACATCAACTTTCCACATTTCCCCTCCTTTTTTAAAAGAAATTTTATTTAATGTTTTAAATTAAAAAAATATTTTATTTCATGGCAATCTCACGTATTTAGGTAATAACTGAGACTGAGTCTTTGTCAAAAGTACAATTTTCATAGTAAATATCGTACAATAGGTACTAAACAAGACCTCTTGGGACTTTACAAGTAGCAAGGTAAACACACATGTGTAGCCTCTGCTGGTTACAGCACACTATCAGCTGGTTGTTTAGGGCATAGCTGAGATAGAGTCTTTGTCAATAGTACGATTTTTATAGTAAATATCGTACAATAGGTACTAAACAAGACCTCTACAGTAATTTTCTTGAGACTTTACAAGTACAGTAGCAAGGTAAACGAACATGTGTAGCCTCTGCTGGTTACAGCACACTATCAGCTGGTTGTTTAGGTCATAGCTGAGATAGAGTCTTAGTCAAAAGTATGATTTTCATAGTAAACATCGTACAATAGGTACTAAACAAGACCTCTACAGACTTTACAGGTGGCAAGGTAAACAAACATGTGTAGCCTCTGCTGGTTATAGCACACTATCAGCTGGTTGTTTAGGGCATAGCTGAGATAGTCTTTGTCACAAGTGCGATTTTCATAGTAAATATCTTACAATAGGTAATAAACAAGACCTCTTGAGACTTTACACGTAGCAAGGTAAACAAACATGTGTCCTCCTCCTCTCCTGGTTGTAGCACACTTTCAGCTGTTGTTTAGGGCATAGCTGAGATAGAGTCTTTGTGAAAAGTACGATTTTCTTAGTAAATATCGTACAATAGGTACTAAACAAGACCTCTTGAGACTTTACACGTAGCAAAGTAAACAAACATGTGTAGCCTCTGCTGGTTATAGCACACTATCAGCTGGTCGTTTAGGGCATATCTGAGATAGTCTTTGTCAAAAGTACGATTTTCTTAGTAAATATCGTACAATAGGTACTAAACAAGACCTCTTGAGACTTTACACGTAGCAAGGTAAACAAACATGTGTAGCCTCTGCTGGTTATAGCACACTATCAGCTGGTTGTTTAGGTCGTTTACTTGGAATTAAACATATTTATTGTTAGCTCTATCGTTAATAATGCTATTTGTGTTGAATTCAATACATGAGTCATAATAAGTATGTATTTGTTATCATCGGTTGGTTTCAGGTAATACATTAATATTTTATACTATGATATATATGCTTGGTGTAAACAAGATATTTACGGCAATCTAGATTATTCTACAACTGTTTATTTAGCACCTGAACTGTTTCATGAGTATATTAAATGACTTCCCTGTGTCAAAAGTTCAGAGTTTGTCGTGGTGGTTTTGATATAAAATTTCTTTTCTTATAGAAGTAGTCAGTATTCAGCTATACAGTATGGTGGCAAATGTTTAAATTTATTGCTTGTTGTACAAATATTCAAGCAAAAAATATTCAACTAATGCCTCATGGACTACAAACCTGTTTGGGAAACTTATACGCGCAGAATTAGGGGGAGAATCAGTACAGTATAAGGTGAACTAAAAGTCAATGATAGGATTCAAAACCTGAACTAACTCCCAACTCATGCTCAAGGCCACTGACTTTCCTGTTTGACGTTAATGCCCCTCCAATTTCCCCATGAATGTACGAATTAATAGTTCTTTCATCAATCAATACATGTACAACGATACCAGTTTTCATACTCAAACATTCTTAAAGACGACATACTTCTCAGTCAACATGCTCTCATGAACAATTTTATGAGAATATCCTATTAAAATTAACAAACAATCCATTTCTATTAAAGTATGGCTAGTATGCCTTCAGGCCATTTTAAATAAAGTTATACTGATACAGTGGTGCCTGTTGTAACTGTACTCAAATAGTTTTTTAATTCGCATAATACGTGTTGGTACAACTAGAAAAAAATCCGATAAAGAACAAAAGACCCCTCCATTACAATGGAAGAAGTATGTATCCCTCCATTACAATGGACCATTTACACAAAGAGTTGGTAATAGATTTAAGAAATCCAATTTATCAGTAGCTTTTAAGACTTGTAATACTATGTCCAACATTTTACACCCGAATATTGAAAATGAAGATAAATTCAATAATTCAGGAAT
>JAQJVL010007814.1:0-22201 GCA_035578905.1 Stictocephala bisonia
GGGGGGATTCCCCACAAATACAACGCTTCCCCACAACGTGCTGTGTTTACTTGTGAAATACCCCGCAAGTGCATATGGGCAAACACACACACACACACACACACACGCACGCACGCACGCACGCACGCACGCGCGCACACACACACACACACACACACACACACACACACACACACACACACACACACACACACACACACTCGCCCACCCATACACGTACAGTGGTAAAGTAACGCGTATTTATTTAAAAACTGTATTGTAAATGACTGACATTTAGACATATGATGCTATTGATTAAACTGAATACAAGTTATGTAATTATGTCGATTTGGGGTCAGGAACATTTTTATCAAATCAGGGAAAAGTCAGGGAATTTGTTTAAGGCAGTTTTCTGGACACCCTGTCTAACTAAACTTAACAGGCCATTCTTTATAACGGGGATTCTTTTGTAAATCCCTGTGGTGTGAGCGACCCACAGTAATGATGACCCACCCGCCCAACCATACACGTACAGTGATATACTGACCTACCCGCCTACCCATACACGTACAGTGATGATGACCTATCCGCCCATCCATACACATACAGTGATAATGACCCACCCGCCCATCCATACACATACATTGGTACTGACCCACCCGCCCACCCATACACATACATTGGAATCGACCCACCCACCCACCCATACAAATACATTGGTATTGATATACCACTGTACGTGTATGGGTGGGCGGGTGGGTCAATATTACTGTACGTGTAGGGGTGGGCGGGTGGGTCAATATCACTGTACGTGTAGGGGTGGGCGGGTTGGTTAATTAATACTACTTACTGTATGTGTATGAGCCAGATGTGCAGCTCGCAATGACGATTGTGCCTTGTAGTTTAAAAAGAAGCGTGCAGGAGTGTCCCCTAGTATGACCATGTATTGTTAGGGCCTAGGTCCAGTTTTGATTTTTGTTGTTGTAAGTTAATGGGTTTTGTATTTTGATCATGAGTACCTACATACATTTTTGCTGTAAAATTATTGCATTTGTAAAATTTGCTGTAACTACTCTGTACAATAAAATAACTTATTCTTAAACTATGTCTTATTGATTGTTTGCATATACCCCTCCATCGTGTAGTAAGGTTGATTAAAGAAAAAAGAAGATTTTGGAACAAAGCAAGAATTTATTTGCAAGGAAGTGTACAGTAAATGTTTATTTACAATTGGTAGAGCAGAAAAGTTAATACTGATAATTATTGATACATAACACTAACATCTAAGTTTAACATTCAAGTTGATAAATAAAGTCACGTTTTCAGAGATTATTTAGACAAGTTTGGAGTTTAACAGGGAATCTGAATGGAGAATATGTTTAAGAATACATTAAATACGTGTGGTCAAAGATTTTCAATAATGATTGAATATTCCTTTTTAATACAAATAGCTATTTTCTGATTTTCAGTAACGACTAAATATATTTAACGTAGTTAAAGATGCCATGGATTGACATTAAACTGATATTTATGTAACATCTAAGTTTAACATTTAAGAAGAAATAAAGTCACATTTACAGAGATTAATTGGACAAGTTTAGAGTTTAATAGAGAATGTAAATGGAGAATATGTTTAAGAATACATTAAATACATGTGGTCAAAGATTTTCAATAATGATTGAATATTCCTTTTTTAATACAAATAGCTATTTTCTGATTTTCAGTAACGACTAAATATAATGTAACATAGGTAAAGATGCCATGGATTGACATTAAACTGATATTTACGTAACATCTAAGTTTAACATTTGAGATGAAATAAAGTCGTATTTACAGTGATTAATTGGACAAGTTTAGAGTTTAATAGCGAATGTAAATGGGAAATGTAAATGGAGAATATGTTTAAGAATACATTAAATACATGTAATCAAAGATTTTCAATAATGATTAAATTTTCTTTTTCTTTTTTTTTTTTTTTAATACAAATAGCTATTTTCTGATTTTCAGTAACGACTAAATATATTTAACATAGTTAAAGATGCCATGGATTGACATTAAACTGATATTTACGTGACATCTAGGTTTAACATTTGAGATGAAATAAAGTCGTATTTACAGAGATTAATTGGACACGTTTAGAGTTTAATAGAGAATGTAAATGGGGAATGTGTTTAAGAATACATTAAATACATGTGGTCAAAGATTTTCAATAATGACTAAATATTCCTTTTTTAATAAAAATACCGATTTGCTGGTTTTCAGTGACGACCAAATATTTTAACAAAGTTAAGGATACAATAGTAGCTCAGAAAAAAAATTGGTTTAATCTAACAATGAATGGTACAAAAATATGAATGCAATAATATGTACGATAAATAAATAAAAAATGGTTTAACTAAAGCTATACAAAGGAGATACAATAATAATTGTCGTAGTGAGTC
Organism: Stictocephala bisonia; assembly: GCA_035578905.1. Taxonomy (NCBI): domain Eukaryota; kingdom Metazoa; phylum Arthropoda; class Insecta; order Hemiptera; family Membracidae; genus Stictocephala; species Stictocephala bisonia. Next base: position 2,421 of record JAQJVL010007814.1, read on the forward strand.
ACCAGTTAGTGTACGTAGGCGTCCCATAATAGAGTCCTTACGAACTCATCAGTTTCACTGCCATGGTCATTATCTTCGTCAGTATCGTCAAGATCATGCATGTGAGTCTGAGTGCTACAACCGTCATAGTCGTTTATGTCACACAGTAGAGTCAAGATACATCTGTCACACCAGCTGTCGCTTGACCGTAGAATTTTGTTCAACCTCCTGGGCTTGCTTGTTACAAGGTGTCTGTTCACATAGTGAAATGTCCAGTTCAAGTCATTCCAGTGTGCCTGACAGTCAACGGTAGTCCAGTGTCCGCCGTCGCTGGGTAAACTGGTTGCTAAGAAGCAGTCACGGCACAACAATAACGGCGGTGTCTCGCTCTGTCCAATTGTAAATTCATAGTAGTTAAAGTAAATGTGTGCACTGTTACGTTCACCTGCCACGTAGTCATCGTACGACAGTCTTGGCCAGTATGCAGGATACATGTTACGTGGATGATTAGTGATCATTATGAACTCGTCTTTGTCCAGTAAAGTCAATTCATAGTAGCAGTACTCGTATGTATACGGGTCATCAGGCAGTTCAGTTTCCCGCATCCATTTTCTTTTAAGTCGTTGTCTCAAGTGGCGTTGTATGGAGGTTGGTAATTGGTCAAACTCTGGTGGTACGTCTTGAGTGGTGTCAAAGGTGTCACAAGTGCCTTTCAGGGCTAGTTCGTACAACGTATCAGGGTTTCTAGTCATTGTGAGTCTCAACAGTGGTGTCCTCCTCACCGAGTTTGTAGTGTCCGTAGGGTAACGTACGTATTCCACACTGTAAAATTTGTCTCTTGTCATCTTAAGCTGACAAGAGACTTTTTTACTACAGTAGTGGAAATTATACGTGCCGATTTGCTACGGATCACGTTGAAGTGGGCCTTATCGCAGGTTTCCTTGGAAAACAAAGTGTTTTTGTAGTGGTGGAAACGGATGTTTTTCTCCACATAGCTACCTTTGATGCCTTTAGCTTTTCGCTTTTCTGATTCATCTGTAGAGCTAAAACGGTAAGCGTACATTTTTGGTCTTAGCCCCACAAATTCAAACATGACTCGATCTTTACACTCGTCTTTGAATGTACCGAGCTTCCCTTTGTTGGTATCGTCTCTCAAAGGATGCGTGTCGTGATACCCAGACCTGTCCAAGTGTTGAGACAAAGGGGGCTGTTTGAGTACAGTGTAAAGATCTTGGTCTGTTGTGATGTAATAAATCAGTCCGTCCGTGTCCATATACGCTAGCTCCAATTTGCTAGCAGGAGCTTTGAAATGTTCTTGCATCAGCGTATAATGAAAGTGGTACATGTGGACTTTGGACACGTCAAGAACAGTCATACCAACGTAAATTGGTTTGTCCATTTTTACAATGTTCCGTCTCATCTGAACTGCTACTACATCGTCGGAAATTATTTTCCGCTCAACAAAACGGGTCTGGCAGACAAGCTTTTGAAACTGCTTGTCCGTGGTGACAATGCGAATGTCAACTCTGTTGCGGACATTCTCCATCGTCTTTCCGTAACAGGCGTTGTTCATGAGCTTGTAAAAAGCTTTAGCAAACGCATTAGTTGCTGCAGATCTTTTGTCAGCATTGTAGTCGATGAATTTCTTCATCCACGGGGATTGTGAAAAGCGTAGCGCCCGATGTACTTTAGTGACTTTCAGACCAAGTTGTACGGCCTGTTGGAACACCGTATAGTGAGCCACGTAACGCTTTTTGTTGTACAGTGTGGCAAGCAACTTTTTACTGCTGCCACCAGGGGGTATCACTAGCTCAGGCAACAAAGGTAGGTCTTGTAACTTGTCATGTAGAGTTGCAGGTACCTCTACGTCACAGTCTAATATAAACCCGTATGGAGAGTCAGTTGGCAATGAGGACCAGTCTGGTGTTGTGTCCACCCACCTAAAGTCTCCGTATGGCAGAAACGATGTCATGGCCTTGCCATACAGGTTTACACAGTCTAGATATAGTAGGTAGCTAGACGGTTCGTCTTCTTTGTAGTCGTGCTGATCCAACAACAACAGATTGTTAGCTTTAGCGTACCGTAGATTACACTGCACCAGTCCTCCTCTGATAGCCGATTCAATCATCAGCATCTGATCAGCGTCAGTTATCAGTTCTAGCGTCATTTTTGTCATACGTAGCATGGCGCTGAACGACAGACCTAGAGCGGTGTAATGGTGGCAACAGTCAATTATGTACGACTGTAGGCAGGTGTTGCGGAAAGAGACCAGAGTATCCATCAGTAGACACACGTCAAGTCTAAGATAGAAATCGTGGTAGTCTCCAAAGGTGGTCATTTGCAGACCGTTCCACACTGCCAACGCCTTTTCATAATCTGACTCACTTATGTGCTCATCGTTTAGTTGGTTATAAAACTTTTCGCGGGTTGGAAGTTGAGGGTCATCAAACACTGCGGGTGATGTAACAAAATCATATGGGTACACCCCTTTGTGTTTGATAAAGTGCAATTTGTCGGCTGGCACGAGTTTGGAGCTTTCCACAAGTTCCACTTCGGCCAACCCGGCTGCGAAGTTGGCTAGGCTTTCAGCCATTAACCGGTACGAGTCTAGGAATCGTATCCACATACGACCGACTCGAACAGATACAGATATGTACTTTTCACTGTTCGATGGTAGCACATTTACCTCACATCCTTTTAAACAGTTCAGATTCCTAATGATAAAAGCTTGATCGTAACCGCTGAAGTTGTGGAAGTAGACGGGTATAAAGTTTGGAACTTGACAGCGTAAGTTACATCGGTTGCACAATGTCTGTCTGTAGGTGCCTGTGATGTGACAGTGGTCTAGTGTTTTGTCACCATACTGTTCTGAGGTCTTGTTGAACGAGCGCTCACAAAGGTCACAGTTGGATTTTAGTCTGTGACGTTCTGTCTGTTCCTCAGTCATAGGTCCTACGGGGAGGTTGCGTAAATATAAAGATTCCACACGCTGGGCCAAGTCTTTCATGTGCAATAGAAAAGCTTGGGCGGCGTTTTGCGAACGCTGCAAGTGAGGTTCAGTCGATATGCCCACCTCGTTTAACAGTGAGTCAGGCAGAGTGGACTTTACAAGTGTGCAAAAGCTGTTTGGCTCGTGCACTTGGTAGGACATGTCAGTGCTAGCGGTGGGCCGCAAAGTGGCCTCAAAATCGGCTGTCACTATGATTGGTACGGGAATTTCAGTCTCGTAAGCGACAAATTTTAATTGGTTGTCCCCCTCTTTGGGTAGCATCACATTACAAGGCTGATGTTTACCGCAGAACCTGGTGTGTTCTGCCAGCCAGGTTTCAGGCTGACATCTACGTGTCTCCTTGTGTGAAAAGCATCGTTTACAGATTACTATTCTGTTGCTACCCTTTGCAATTTGAGGTTTGACCAATTTGGAAAAGTCTGTAATTAGCACGTAATGTGAGGTTTGATCGTTTTTGATCCACAAAAGGTCCGTGTGGTCGGCCAGTTCCTGATCGGCTATTCTGTAGGGAGTGATTTGAAAGTCAGGGCCCGCTTCAAACACATTTATACTACTGCCGGGATTACGCCGCTCAAAAAGTGAAATTTTTGATGGAGGTAACGGAAACTGTAGTCCCTCAAAGTTGTAATTGTTCGGTACGTTAGTGAAGGAGTTTTCATCGAGTTTAACTTGGTCATAGTCTACGTTCTGCGGAAGTGATTTTGCCAATAGGCAGTACTTAAAGCAAGCTTGGTCAGAGTTTTGTATGTTCATAGTGGCTTTTCTTGTTCTAAGTTTCTTTGGTAATGGAATAAAGTGCCCAGGAGATTTAACATGTCTAAGTAAACTTACATGAAGGGTCAAAGTGGTAGGTGCTACGAGACTCCATCCGCTCCCCTTCATCTCTGCTTCAGAAGACTCCTGCAGAATTTTGGCGGTGTCATCTTGTAGCATCTTATTTAGGCTGTCCGTAGTGTGTAGCGTCTTCGTGGTCGTCTTGAAGTTGAATAGGTCCTGTATGTCTTCAGGATGGTCGTACAGGGCTTCGAGAAGTAGGTTGTATTTTAGTGACGTCCCTGGTGCTGAAGCCACATCCTGTAGTAATGTTGTCAGTAATGGAGTGGCCGCTTCCAGAAACGTGGCCAGATCCCTGTAGTATCCGTTGGGGTTGGCGACCACAAAGTCTTTGGCACTAGAAAGTGCCTTTTTCACCTTGACTGGCAGTGTAGGTGGAGAAGGTTGACTGGTGGCCGCCACAGCTGCAGCTATTGCAGTCTTTGAGGCTTTTGGACATGCCTTTATTTTTTTACTGGCTCTGTCACGTTCAGAGGGCCTCTTAGCGGATAAGTTCCGGCGTGTGGCTGAGGTGGCTGGTTTGGGTGGTGAGCTGGTGGATGGTAAGCTGATGGCTGGTGAGCTGGTGGATGGTAAGCTGGTGGCTGGTGGACTGGTGGCTGGTAGGCTGGTGTCTGGCTGTAGATGATGGACAGCCGGTCGTCTAAGCTGGGCAGCTGACGACAACATTTGGATGGCAGCGCACAATAGCCCGTGTCTAGCCCGGGCCTCTTCCGTCAGGAAAAAGGCTTCCTGGCAGGTGGAACACAGCAAGTACTGAGGAGGAGAAGCCATGTTGCTGGGAGACTGTGATTCTGATCGCTGCCTGGGCCCGCTTTTATATGATTTGGAAGGGGCGTCGGCCACCTTGGGACTTGTAAAATTGTCGCTCACTCTGTAGAGTGCGTACTTTCCCGGAACATCCTTGGCGAATCGTATATATACCGGGAGTAGCCCATGTACTGAGCACAGTCTCCTCCACAGCTCACTGCAAGTCTCTCACCTACTCTCACCTGAAAGTAAGTGTTAGCTTTAGGTGTTGTTGCTATTTTTCCCTGTACAGGTTGTACGGGTCCAGCATGCCTACTGGAGGCTGTGATTTATTGTTGTTCTGCTGTGTGGTGGCCTACTGTTGTTTTTAGATCCCCTACCGGAGGCTGTGGTTTAGATTTATTGTTGTTCTGCTGTGTGGTGGTCTACTGTTGTTTTCGATCCTGTTTGCTTGTTGCTGCAGTGGTTTAGAGTGGATATTGTTGTCCTCAGTGACTATTGGCTGTTATGTAGTGATACCTAGGCAGGCACTCGACTTTGTAAAGCAGTACTATATATGTTTAAGCTATAAATTGTAACTAGCTTGCAGTATGTTTGCGGGTTTCTATGCTTTAATTAGTAGTAGCTTAAATTAATATAGATCTGTAGAGGGTGTGTTGCTTGGCTTGTTTAAGCAGTATGTTTTGCTGGTTTCTATGCTTAATAGCTTAAATTAACGTAGATCTGTGTTTGCTATTTTTATTCTTATAACTAGCTTAAAATATAATGGGTGGTTTGTTTACTAGCCGCAGCATGTACTTTATTGTTTGTTTTTATGGTCTTGTGGTAACGGGGATCTGTGGAGAAGGGGTGTGCATTATTTAGAATAGATTTGTTAGTTTGACAAGTAAGATACCGCCTATATGTGGTGTTGCTTGATCGGTTTTCTTTATGTCGGCAGCAGGAAGGATCTGTGTTTACTGAGTTTCATCAGTTGAAAGACATGGCGTCTGGCCCGCCGGTACTGAATAGGTGGGCTGACAGGAGTTGTGGAGAGAGTAGTCGGGTGGAGAGGAACGATCGCAAAATGGAGGACTGTCCGGGCCTCCGTCCTCTGCCTCAAATCACCGGTCGGATAATTTATGCAGCTATAAACAAACAACACTTTAGGTGATTGCTTGTATTATGCTGTGTTATCGACTTAACAGATTTACATTCTTAATTTTACCCTCGTGCCCTTGATGGATGGTTTTATATGTTTAAGTCTTTGTTCTATGACCAAATGAGGGGATATATGTCCCTAAGTTGTTTAACAAACAAAAAAAAAAAATGTACAGTTTTAATTGTAGCTAGGCGGACAATCGTTGGCCACCTCATATATCTTGCTCGTTTGTAAAGAATTTAAGTTGAGTAAACGAATTGTAAATTGACTTATTATTTAACTATTATAGTTTAAGATATTGTTTCACTTTTGATTGACCAATTTACGTTACAAGTAAACCTTGTTTTCAGGGTCGTATTTACACCGAATCCCAATGTGGTGTTTTTCTCTATGTGACATTGGTTAATATAATGACTTTTAGGATTACAGTTGGATGGTGACGTACATGCCAATTTCACTTGTTTGAAGAAATTAGGTTAAGTAAACGAATTGTAACTGGACTTATTATTTATCTATCATAGCTTGAGATATTGTTTTTACTTTTGACTTAAGGTGGCCAAATTTACGTTACAAGTTAACCTTGTTTAACAGGGGAGCTTATTGGTGTAATTTCTTAATTCAATGTCCAACTCCTCTATTATTAGTTGAACGGTATATGGTTTGGTTGGTAGGGAATATTGGGTGAAAGTAAAGGTTAAAACTGTTTTTTGAGGTTTTTTTTTTTATTTTTGTATAGGTTTTATTCTAGCCGAAGGTCGGCTTGTTGATGCACCGCCACTTGTTGACGCCTCCGTTTCTTCTAGGAAGAATGGCACCTCCTCTAGGTAAATTCTAACTGGAGCGAGCGCCTGCGCCATGTATCCAGCTGTAACATATTGCACAACGGTATTAGTGAAGAAGGTTTGGGCTGGAAGGCGGTTGTCACAATGTGTAGGACTTTATTGGAGTTGGAATGTATCTGGTGTACATACGTGTACTGTTATAGTATTCCTTTAGTTAATTTGAGGACATTGGGGTGTGATTATTGGCTGACGTGATCATCATTGATTACATTTAATCGCATGTGTGACACCTTGCTAACCTTTTACTTGTATTTAGTAAATACTTTAGTTGAGCTCAGTGTCGAGGTTTTTTAACTTATATTTGGTTGCTTTGTAGGTAGGCTTAAGTTTACAGTATGTACAGACTGCATTGGTTACTACACTATATCATGATATGTGCGCTAATGCTTGGCTATAGTTGTATTACTTTCTCTATACATCTAATGCTTGGTATGTTGCAAATGTTGGTTGTGAATAAAACGACTGCTTTGTTAGCGTGGAGCGGAAATGTCAGACACATGAATGGGATGTTAGTTACCTAGCATTAAGCTTGTCGGGCGTCTTTAATGTAATACATTTGTACTTGGTTAATAGTCACTTACGTCTACTTTAGTAACATTTTTTTTTTTTTTTTTAACGTAGTCATGTTTTTTGCTGTTTCGTGGTTTGACTTTATCGTATATGTACTTGAAGGGTTGCTACGTTAATGATTATGCTGATCGTGTTTAGATTAGTGAAAACTTCAGGTTTAGTTGGGGTTGTGTTTCGTTCTGACATGTGATTTCTGTTGTCGGCTTTGGGTAAAATAGCCTGAGTAAACTTTTTGACCATGTTCACTTTATATTAATTGCTGGATTTTTTTTTAACGGTTATATGGTGTTGTTGGTGTTTGCAGAAGTGTACCTAAGGGTTATTAAGTCACTTATAAGGTGTGTCTGAACTCGAGCTTAGACGTGAAATGCTTCTAGTAATTTATACACTAGCTTAGTTAACGCATGCATTGTTTTTAACAGCCTGGCATGTTTAGTTACGCCTGACTGCAATTTCCACCTGATACTTAAAATATGTGACTACATGTATTGTTGTTGACTGTCTCTGTTAGCTTATGTACTTGTAGGGTACAGTTATGGTAGCTGGTCTGACTGTATACTGTTCTTGTTGTTACAGAAACATGAGTCTTTCAACAAAGCTGAATACCTTGGTGGACCCGGAGAATGTACCAAAAATAGACGTTAAGGATCTGGAGGTAGGCCATGACTACCGCACGGTAGTTGGAACTATACACGGTAGGGGCCACGCGCAGCCAGGCAGGCAGCTGTGACGTCACGTGGCCAGACTCGGCAGACCACCCCGGCCGCTTACATGCAGTTATTTGAAAGTCGCCGCATATTTCATTATTAGTTTTGTTTCAATTGAGCTATTTATACGGTATAAAACATGGAACTGGCAACAACCTATTTATTATACTTATTATAATAATAAAAATAAGGTAAGGATGGTAAGATTCAATTTAAAATAATTTTGAACCATCGTAACTTGGTAATACATCCAAATAATTATTATGTAGTTTACTTTAACATTAATGCAATAGCTATGGTTTTTTTGTGTATCTTATCATAATTTGTTAAGATATACTTAAGGTTAAAGATTACTCAGTTTTAAAACACTACATTAAATGCTCTATTGATGATTATAACACATTAGTAAAAGTTTTATCCTACTGAGAGTAGTTACTAAATTTGAAGGTCCTGTTGATGATCTTACAGTATATGTGGTTCCTGGATTTGATTTAAATATGTCTATGAACTTTTATTTAAACTGTTATTAAACACTTGTTATAAAACGTTTTAGCTAGCAAACGTTGATTAGTAATATTGCAAATTTGATAGAAACATTTTTACATAAACACTATAATTTATTACAGTCACGCACAAAAATGTTTAATTCAAAAGTTTTTTCATTTTATTTATCTTTTTACGTTTTACGTCATCACTTACACATGTTGAAGGCAACCTTTTCATTGTAGATTTTTTATTTAACTCCTTCATTCTTATGAAAGACCGGTTCTTACATAGCATGTTACTGCAAATTCATCAATGTGAGAAAACTTCAATTTAATTTTTTCAATTAATGTCCTCATTACATTCACACTTGTGTTTAATGTTTTCCCATGAAAGAAATAAAATTCTTCCTCAAATTTTTCTACTGTGGTTAACCATTCACTGGATGGATTAATAAGACCACCTCTTGATAATGTTGAAAGCCACGTTGTTCCTTCAATTTTCCCTGTTTTGTGGCCGTAGTTGTACGATGTTTGGATACCTTTTTTTTAATGCGATATCCAATATAGCCAGCCAGAAAGCTCAACAGATCTCAATCTTCTTTATGCATGCTGCTGCTCTCTGTGCCACTAATAGAATTTAATTGATCGATTAGAGAATTATCATGGTCGTTAAATTCTTCATCCACCCCGATTTCGGACACTAGTTCATTAGTCTCAGTAGTATCTACACATTCAACTTTATCAAATATTTCTGCACTTAAGGTGTCACATTGTTCAGTTACACAATTGCCACCTTTAAATATTTCATTGGCGTTACGGCTTAATAGAAGGGTTTTCACTCTTTGAGTTACGGTCGTTGGCAAGGGGTGGTCATAAAATCGGCCTAATCCGCGTATAATAGAAAAACAAGATTCTAAAACATCTTGATTACATCTAGATGATAAGATGTAACTGTACCCCTCACTTTTTAGATTTGCAAACAAACCCTTTAGACTATTTACAGATATCATACAGCCTCTTTGAAATGGAAGTGCATTTGTTTTACCGATAACCCTCATACTTTCGCATAAGTTATAAAGTTTATCTAATATCAAGTTCTGTGTTTCGAGCATAGTGCCATAGGCACTTTTCAATTTGTTCGTTGGATGATGCGGTATCCTAGAATTAAGGACATCAAACCCGTCATTAACAGTTGTGAAAAATTCTACAACATCATCATTCCCAGGGAATACATATGAAATTGCCTTGGCTACTGTTTTTGACAATAGTTCAGCTGCCTTTCTAACATTTTGAAGATCACTTCCAGAGACAAGTAAATGATTTTCGGTGATTTTGTAGGTGAACTTAAAATCATTTTCTTTTTGATGATTTATAAGTTTAACAAGTATATCCTTTGTTACTTTTTCTCCGCTATTGAGCACAAACCCTTCATCTAAGAGATGGTTTCTCAACAGTTTTAAAACATGTGGAATATCCGAATATCACAAAACGCCCAAATGACCCGATCTTCGGAGGATGGATTCTTTACACTGGAGCTTTGTGGTGCTATACCCAGGTCAGAATATAACTTTCTGTTAGGACCCCCCATGTCACTAACAAAAGCCCTAACTCTAAAGCCAGAAGACTCAACAGTTTGAACTGCTTCCATAAATATTTCCGTTGTGACGCTTTGATCAAATTGATAATAAATGGGCTGTTTCCATTTCCCTGTGAGACTTCGAATCATCATTACTTGTACGTTTGTGTGAGGCCCTCTAAACTGATCACTTATGCTATCGTAACATACATCACTCTTCACTTTCATTTCGTCAAAGCTCATTACATCTTTTTGGAAGTCATCGTTTAAAATCAATGCCTGACCTTTGAGAATATTCAAACTTAAATCTAAGAAACCTGGTGGTGTATGAAACTGTGAAAGCCGCCTTTTTATGGTTCTTTCACTCGGTAAAGGATAGGTAAGTATTTCTCTTACATATGACAAACCTTTTTTAGATATACATATAATAGTTACGGCTTTACTAACATCCTCAGACGACCAGTTTGTACACTTTCCTTTAATTACTTGTTGTTTTTGACAAGCCGAAAAAAGAGCTTCGTATTTGTTTAGTTTACATTCCAGTTTATTAATCAAGATCTTGAACACTAGAATAACAAACATGATAAGTTATAGCAGTTTACAGAATAAATAGTCAGTAAGATTGGGAAACAGCACTGGGTAGTACGACTGCGACAGCAGCGGCGGGTCTAGACGCAGCGTAGACTATGGCCACGTGACGTGAGTGCGTGCGGGTGCCACTGCGCATCCTACTGGTGGCCCCTACCGTGTATAGAACTACCGTGTGACTACCGGATCGGGTCGGCAAAGCGGGTCAAGACAAGATTCGGCCCGTCCGTTTTGGTGTCCTTGAAGGTGAACGGGGAGGATAGGGTCCTCTTTCTACCAAGGCGATTTAATGAAAACCTAACGGACGAGGACCTGGTGGAGTTAAATGGTGGGAGCTTTTCATTACGGTACATGGGAATGAAGGGGAAGAGCCCCAGTATTGTAATAAGTACTTAAGTAATATTATACGCTACTGAATTTGATACTGTTGTTTTTACTTACCCGGGGAGTTTGGTGGCTTCATTTCCTCCTCAAAGTCCCACACCTTGAAGTCCTGGCTTATGGTCCTAAGCTGGCGAAGTAAATTTTGTGTGTGTCTGTCTGTTCTCACTGAAAACTTAACTACGAGTTCAGCCATGACTGTGGTTTTACTTTAAGACTCAATTTCTTTTATATCCTGTAAGGTTGTACTTACAAGCGGTGGGTGCCAAGTACCTTGTAGACCTTAACATACTCCGTTGCAATTAACAGCAGACAGTTCAGACTGCACCAGATGACCTCCTTTCGTTTTCATCTGACAAAACCGGGTCAGGCGGCCACGGCCTCGCCGTCTTCTTGACCGAAATGTAATAGCCGATAAGTAAGTCGCAACGAACCGGTCTTGAGGTTAACGGACCGACTGGCACCGAATGGCCCAAACTGCAGTGAATGTCATGATCGGCGGGCCTTGCACTGAGTATACTCAATAAAGGCGGCAGACCTGCCGACGTTTTTTCCTTATGGGAGAATAACATGCCTGCCTTCGATATGCGACTTTGAAGGCAGGCGGCCGACCTGCCGGCGCACAACGTTTTTTCCTTATGGGCGTTTAACATGGTTGCCTTCGAAAGAGAAAACCGAAGGCAAATCACCCTACTTACTATTCACCATTAGAATCATGGCAGTTATTTTTCAACAAACAAGTGGTTGATTTAGTTCTTGAATCAACCAATATCTATATAGATTATAGGGTACTATAACTCAAAGACCATTTGTAGTATTCGAAAGTTATATTTATGCAATTAAAATTCAACATTTTTATTTTATATTTATACGATTTTTTTACATTTATATACATATTTTAATCCCTAACACTATGTATATTTTTAATTTACGTTTAGTTTTAGAAAAAAGTACTTTTTATGATTGTTTTTAAATGTTGTATTATTCAAAAAGCTAAAATAAAGCCATTATAGCATTAATTACATATCTAAGATATGTTTAATTAGTAGTTTATTGTAAATAAAGATTTTATCAAGCAATTTGAGGGTATTATTTATTGGGTCCCACAGAACCAGTCCGACCGTTCTTGTACCTACCTTTCACCCGACCGCTCTAGGGTTAAGTTTATTATATAATTTGGGGACGACCCATCCCTTTAATCATCATGATGCGAACAGTTGTGCTTCTTTCCCTACTCGTAGGTAGAGGGTTCTCCTTGACAGGCTACGACTGCACTCATCCGAATGCCAGCATCATCACCATCTTCACTTATGGCACTTCCGACTGCGACTTCGAAGCCAACCAGGCGAATAGTAGCGTGGTTTATGCCCAGGTCCTGAGCGTGAAGAAACACCAGACAGTAAACTACCACCGTTGCAAAGTCAGCAGAAGTAGCCTAATATACAAATGTGGGAGGTTTTACCAGGCAATGCTCTTCCAAGGATCTCTGACCATTGAAGAGCCCCTCTCTCTAGGAAGCGATGAATGCCATGACTTAGTGCGATCGGGACCTACATGACGACTGGCCACACCCTCATAAGTGGCATTAAGGAGGGCGAGGTCCATCTGTCATCACTCGTGGATGTGGGGTCACTTGATAACAACAGGGAATGCGAGGGCACAGCCCTCGTGTATCGCGGAACAACCTATGATCACATAGGTTGTTCCGCGATGTAAAACGCGGAACAAGTTTTACATCATCAGGAAGCCTTCGTAGTAAATTAAAACCAAAAAATGAAAATCAATCAACAAAAAATGTTATATACCAAATTAATTGTGAATGCAATAAAACATATTTCGGCCAAACATCAAGATCTGTTAAAACAAGAATAAAGGAACATATATTTAATTTTAAAACTGAAAATACTGACCAATCAAAATTAGTTGAACATGCTATTGATAAAAAGCATAGTATAAAATTTGAAGAATCGTCAATTATATATAAAGAAAAATCTTGGAAAAAGAGAAATAAAATTGAAAGTGCGTTCATAGCATTAAAAAAGATGACTGTATTTATCAACCATCTATTAATTTTAATAATATATTTTTACCTGTAGTTAGAAATGAACTAGAAAACAACTTAAATAATTCAAAACCTTGTTTTTAAATTTTAACTACTTATCCATCAATGTTATTTAATATTTACAAATTGTATATTTTTTTACGTGTGTTTTATATTTTTGTACAATTTGGCTATAATGATCTGAAGATGCCATAACTGGCAAAAATGCATTAATCAAAAATTAAAAACTGAGGAATTAGTAAAATTGTTTCATTTCAATCCATAGAAATTATCAAATAAAGAAAGTAACAAATAAAGAAACTGTCAACCTCCTACAGCAAGCTGATACTGGAAGACTTTGCATCTTGTACAAAAAACTAAAATCAAAACAACGTCTCTCAGACCAACATATTTGGTTTGATAACCAATGCCGTAAGTATAACATATTTCCTAATTATATCCAAATCAAAACTAAATCAAAATCAAAATCTTGTAAATTTTCTTTAACTTCAGCTAAACGTATTTGGGTACAAGGAGAAATTAAAAACTGGTATCAAATAAGAGACAATGTAAGTGAATATCTTAAAAATTAAACATGATGAACTTACACAAAGACTCCATCCAATTGAACTTGACATTTTTCTCTATGATATATTTGAAAATGTAAACGAGATGATTTATTGCGTTTATTTCAAACAAATATTTAAACTTAAAAATTAATTTCTAAACAAAATACTTAATCAAAAGACGGACCTTTTTGATCCCAAAATGAAACTGAAAGTAACATTAATGATTTTAATAGTAACATGTTTGTATTAAATCCATCCAAAAGAAAACTAAATGATGATGAAACATCTCTTTTAATAAATAAAGGATTAAATTTTACAGTGTCAAATTGTAATTATTCAAACATTGATTTTGTTATGCCCACGGGCTGCACTGCTGGTTTACTTCCTCCTGAACAAGAAGACTATTACAGGGCACAAATAAGACAAGTCGGGGGGTCGGATGACTTTTTGGGTAAAAAATATGAATTTTTTGTTTTATAGTTATTTTTATTCCTTGTAGTTTTCCGTTCAATTTGATGTATAATTTATTTAACTCTGACAATTATAACCATAGTTACGAGCATTTACATAAAGTCTTGAGAGTACAGTTTTTAGCTCCAAACAAACCATAACCACTGCAACGCTCTTAGTTGTTATATTTTTAATACTATCACTGTTGTATATATGAATATTTAAGCTAGTAGTGAGTATTTCATTCTTATAAGTTGGCAGTACACTCAGAAGTGTTTTGTTTTGATCACCTGTGTCTGTCTACATCTGAGTTATTGGGTTATTTCAGTGTTGACTTTGTTCAAAGATTTTCTAAAAGTCTATTGTTTTGTGATTTTTTTGCTTTTAAAATGCATAGATTTAAAACTGCTTTTGAAACTAAAGCTTAAGTGTTTAGTGGGAGAAGAAATACTGGTGGTAAGGTGAATATTAGTGTAGTTTCTGACAACTTGCTCCCTAGGCTAGGACCAGAGCCTAGGCCTAGTTCTTCTGACACTCCTCCTCAAAATGCTGTTCTAGAAAAGGAAAGCTCTTCAAAAAAAAAAAAAAAAAAAAAAAAAAAAAAAATTGGTCAGCACATAAAGAGTTACAATGAATACAAAGGCAGTTGTAGCTTTGAAGGTGGCACTAATGATATAGTGAATCTTGGTAAATTTGAAATGTTGATGAGTGAAATAGCAGTGTGTAATAAATGTGGAGGATCGCTCTCAATAATTTCAACAAATCGTCAAGGACTTAGTGTAAACATTCATATTAAGTGTAATTCTTGTGCATATGAAGTAAGTAGTTATAATAGTGACAAACTAAAAGAATGTAGTGGCAAGACTGAGATAAATGTAAGATTAGCGTATGCCTTCCGCAGTATCGGCAAAGCTGAACATGCCGCTAAAGTTGTGTGTGGTATAATGAACTTACCAAAGCCTCCAGCTTTAAAATATTATACTAAAGTTTTAGGAAATGCTGCTAAAGATGTTTGTGAAGCCTCAATGAGAGACGTTGCTGAAGAAACTATTAGACTAGACGAAAATGAGAGCGATCATGACATCACTGCGATCTTCGACGGTAGCTGGCAAAAAAGAGGACATACGTCGTTGAATGGTGTGGTAACTGCTATTAGTGGAGAAACAGGCAAGGTAATAGATGTTGAAATTATGACAAAATACTGTAGATGTCCAGGGAGGTTAGAGCAGCAACATCAGGATGATTGTACTGCTAATTACCAAGGTACAAGTGGGGGAATGGAAGATCATGGTATTTTGCAAATGTTTAGAGAATCCGAAGCAAAATACGGAATAAGGTATAAATATTTTTTAGGTGATGTTTATAGTTATGCATTTCCTAATGTCCAAAAAGAGCAGCCATATGGACCTGAGTTTGAAATAATAAAAAAAGAATGTATTGGGCATGTCCAAAAGCGTATGGGGTCTTGCCTAAGGACTTTGAAAAAGAATTGGGGAAAAACTCAGCTGGCAGACGGTAAAACTATAGGAGGTAAAGGACGCCTCACAAATTCTGTGATAAATGATATGCAGCTTTATTATGGCCTAGCCATTAGAAGGAATGTGGCAAGTGTTGAAGGGATGAAAACTGCAATTTGGGCCCAATATTTTCACATGAGTTCAAAAAATGACCACCCGGCCAGTGGAGTCCCTGAACAATATCATTTGGTCAAGATTACCCAAAACAACATTTGTGATGAAGGAAACCTTGAAATTAGGTGTATATGATGCAGTGGCTTGTTTCAACAAGGGTAATATTGTTAAATGTGAAGTTCTAAAAAGGCTAGGGATTACTGCAGGGAAAAACTGTGTTGAAGCGATGAAAAAGTTTGATGAGACGCGTATAGCAAAAGCCGAAAAAGCACTCAGTGAACTTGAGAAAAAGTGTCGACAGAGACTTACATCTGCAAAGAGAAGATTGGAGGACACAAATGAGGCAGAAGAAGACCCAGACAATCCATCATATGGTCCAGGAATACACTAAGGTATGTTATCTGGTCTCAAGTGGTTAAAAGCGTGTTTTCCCGGAATAAGTGTTTTTCACACTTTCGGTACACATATCTACTGAACCAGACAAGATATTTGAGTAATTCTTTATTTGCTTTGTTTCTAATAAGATAGTTCATATTTATGGCACAGTAAATAGTCATAAAATGTATTTCAAAAAAATACACCACTAAAATATATATATTTTTTGAACAAAAAAATAAATTATTGTAACTTGACCAAAAACAATTTTCTAAAACTTTCCTGTGCCATATCAGTTATAAAAGACAAGATGATTAAGGAGAAGAAAACTGCATTTTGATATCTTTAATGGTTTTGAAGTTATGTGTACCGAAAGTTACAGAAATTAGCATGTAAAAGATAGGGTCATCCGACCCCCCTTCCCAAAACCTAATTTACCAACAAAAGAATTTTTGGCTCTTAAAACACTACAAAGTGATGAATCAATAATTATTCTCCTAGCTGATAAAGGTAAAATAACCGTAGTACTAGATAAAACTGAATATATCAATAAAATCAATGAATTAGTCTCTACTGATGAATATGAATTATTAAAAAAATCCTACTAAAAGAATCGAACTACTAGTGAAAAATTCGCTTAAAAATGTGGAACACAAGATTAGTAAAACAAATCATGCCAAATTAAATCCAAATTTCTCTAAACCACCCCATATTTATGGTCTACCTAAATTACATAAAGAAGGAATTCCCCTAAGACCAATTGTACGCTTTATTGCCTGCCCTACTTATCAACTTTCTAAATTTCTCCTCCCGATTTTAACTCCTTTATTTGGCAATTCTTTTTCATACGTTAAAAACTCTTTTGATTTTTTAGAAAAAATAAAGTGCTTGACAGTAAAACATTCAGACATTATGGTTAGCTATGATGTGTGTAGCATTTTTACAAAAAAAACCTGTACAATCAAAACTAGAGAAAGATGAAAATTTAAGTTCTGTACCGGGTCATTTGACCGGTACATTTAGTTTTTCGTCGTGGTCTGCCGGGCTGCCTGAGACCGCTCGTGCCCGGTGATTCGCTGACTTTGGTGGCCGTTGGCTCGGATTCGTTCGTTCCGTGTTCCAGCTCTGGTCTGTCAGGTTGGCCGTCATTCTGGATGGTTCTACGCCCGAAATAACCATGCACGGCTAGAGACTCCTGAAATTCCAGGGTCCTTGAGCAGGACGTTTCAACCCTCAGCCTGTCGTCCGGGAAAAGTTCTACCTACCACACTGCGAGCCTGGCCTGGGGACCATGTGATTGAGCGAGCTCTGCCCCTCACGGCCCTCTCTACTTCTCGGGGCTATATTCTTCAGTCCTCAGGTCAGTGCGTTCCATTTTGTTTCCCGGCGGCTGAGCTGGGGGTTTTAAGGGTATTATTTAAAAAAAAGTGAAATATAAGGAAAAAGAAAAAAAAGGTGCCGAACTATTTATTGAGGCCTAGGCCTAAAGACTGAACAGTGATTATGAAACAGCCATGGGGACATTGCTATATCTATATATATATGTCCGTGAAGGTTCACCTTCCCTAGTGAAAGCTGATATATATTTTCTACTATCAACATTCACTGGTCATTTCAGTGAAGGTCGACAATCACTAGCGACGGTACACCTTGACTAATATTCAGCTTTCACTGTAACATATATATTTAAAATTTAAAAGGAAAAAAAATATGTTAATATTTATTGTTATTTATTTAGTTAGTTTTATTCGTTGTTATATTTTTTTAGATTTTATATTTGTTAGGTCCCTATGGTTAAGTTATGTTATTTATTTATATGTTTAGGCCTAGTGATGGTTATTTATATTTTTTCGTTAAGTGTATTAGGGGTGTTTTGGAAGGGACTTTTTACTAGAACGGTACCGTGTTATATATATATTTTTTTGAATTGTGTAATTTTTAAGCTTTCACCAAAAGGGGATTATTGTTCTTTTACTTAACTTCTAATTCAGAGCTGCCCAGGGATTCCGGCTTACTCCCTGGCCTCGTTGGAATCATGGGATGTGGGCTAAATGGCCGGGGTTATTTGGGGTTATCTAAATTGTTTCTAAATGTTCACTTTTAAATTGTTAATAAATTGTCTTACGTTTTGGGTGTCTCAGGCTAAGCTGCAGATAGGCCATGTAGTTGTTAATTGTTAATTTTGGTATTTGTAGCGTTTGTTGTTTTTGTAGCTTTGGTTATTTTCTTGTTAATTTTGTGTAGCTTGTTTGTTAAGTGCACTTGATATTGTGGCCTTCTGCCTGCCAGTTTTTGAAGATAAAGTTTTACTTGAAAATAAATTAGTTTTGCTCAGCTGCCGAGTGTTATTTTGACCCTCCAACTGCCACCCGTGATCCCATCGCTTGACTTGATTTGAGCCATCCCCCAGTTGGCACGCTTTCCAGCTTTGGTGGGGGGGATGGGTCTTAGTTCAAGAACCAATCTATCTATTTATAACATTTTAAATTTACTAGAAGTCTGTGTATATAATAACTACTTCCAAAATAACCTACAATTTTATAAACAAGTTTCTGGTTTACCGATGGGAGGAGTCCTTAGTCCAATTATAAGTCACATTTTTATGGATTTTTTTGAAGAATTAACATTCAATAAATGGACTATCAAACCGAAAATATGGCTTCGTTATGTTGACGATATATTTTATATTTGGGAAAACAAAGATGATATACATATTAAATTTTATTAATGAAATACGACCAACGATAAAATTTACCATGGAAAAAGATGAAGAAGGAAAACTTCCGTTTTTAGATATATTAATAACCAAAACAGAACACAATACTCTTGAAACCTCTTTATATCATAAAAAAAAAACATTTAGTGGACAGTATTTAAATTATTTTTCTAACCATCCTGAACATGTTAAAATTGGACTTGCTAGAAGTTTATTCCAAAAAATTGAACTTATTTCTTCTTCAAATGAAATTAAAAATCAAAAAAGAAGAAATCTGCCATTTTCTAAAGATGAACAGCAATGCCAATACACTTATTCAAAAATTAATTGGAGGAAATAAGCCTAAAAAAGCACGGAATCGCAAAGACAATGAAAACAAACCTGTAAAAACTATAGTCATACCCTATGTTAAAAACCATTCAGAGAAAATTCAAAACATTAATTCTAAATTTAATATTTGAACAAGTTTTACATCATCAGTAAGCCTTCGTAGTATTATCTAATTATAAAACATAATTAAATTAGATATTAATTATCTAAATTAAAACCAAAAAAATGAAAATCAATCAACAAAAAATGTTATATACCAAATTAATTGTGAATGCAATAAAACATATTTCGGCCAAACATCAAGATCTGTTAAAACAAGAATAAAGGAACATGTATTTAATTTTAAAACTGAAAATACTGAACAATCAAAATTAGTTGAACATGCTATTGATAAAAAGCATAGTATAAAATTTGAAGAATCGTCTATTATATATAAAGAAAAATCTCGGAAAAAGAGAAATAAAATTGAAAGTGCGTTCATGGCTTAAAAAAAAAATGACTGTATTTCTCAACCATCTGTTAATTTTAATAATATATTTTTAACTGTAATTAGAAATGAACTAGAAAACAACTTGAATAATTCAAAACCTTGTTTTTAAATTTTAACTACTTATCCATCAATGTTATTTAATATTTACAAATTGTATATTTTTTATCGTATGCTTTATATTTTTGTACAATTTGGTTATTATGATCTGAAGATGCCATAACTGGCGAAAATGCATTAATCAAAAATTAAAAACTGTGGAATTAGTAAAAATTTTTCATTTAATTTATTATCTAATTTTATAATAAATGAATAATGT